>JAQZBX010010838.1:0-24973 GCA_029593785.1 Cabassous unicinctus
AAAAAAAAACAAAAAACAAAAACACAAAAAAATCTACTTGAGTTTCTCAAGGTCTTAAAGCTGGTAAGTAGCAGAGCAAGGTCACCTGCTGGTCAAGCCAGTGAATTGCTGTCCCTTTTAGTTTGGAAGGCAACCCTTCAAGCTCCCCAGGTGGCAGCCAGGACTACCATTCTCTTTCATAGAGATTATATAAGATAAGGGGGAAAGACTATTATTAAAAAAGGAGTTTATAGGAAAGATAGATCGCTGTTGACTAGAAACTTCATGGAAAGAATTACAGAAATGGTAGGACTGGAGCTGTCTAAACCAATATTTAAATAGAAGGAAATGAAGAGCAGGGAGAATAATACAAAGCACAGCAAAGCAGGCAACAGCTTTCTCAAGGCAATACAGCTTCCCAGGAAAGACACCACAGGATTTGACCAATATTTTTTTGCTATCATTTTAAGAGTATCCCTAAGAACAGATTGTGTCCCTTCCAAAAAAAAAAAAAAAAGAGTTCAAAATATAAATATATAAATGTCTATGTATTTCCTTTAAATATATTTATACCACTGAATGTTTCTCCAAATGCTATATTTGACAAGGCTTAAAAGTATTACTGTGCCTTGGGTGAAGCAGATATGCTATATGTTAGTTATATATAATATTATGTTACAATGTTAAAAATCACACTACAAGTAGTTGAAAGCTGTGCATGAAAAATAAGTAGATTTTTGTTATATCTAAGCATAATAACTTTCAAATGTAGTTTTACTTTTTGTCTGAAATGATATGATGTTAGAAACATAAAAGAAGGCATCATATAGACAAATAATTTCCCATTAAATGCTCTTTTTCCTTATCTGTTGCTATCTCTTCACCATCAGAGATTGTGTTAACCATAAATACAGTATTCAGTAAAATCTTCTAGGTCAAGAATGTCAAAGCACAAGAAAAAAAACTATCATAATAATCACATACTCTTTATCTCTCTCTCCCAATTAATGCTGCTATGCAAAGAGATTCACTGCAGGTGATCATAATCCCTCCAGGAGATGGCAAAGAAGAACCCGAGTTAACAGCACACGTGGAGCTTTTTTGCTGAGGTCTGCCACCTCTCTGCTGTGGGGTCATGGGCTAGTTGCTTAATCTTTCTGTGCCTTGGTATCCTCATCTATCAATTGAGACAATAGTGCCTATCTATTAATGGTCTTGTGAAGATTAGTTAATATGTGTAAAGTACTTACAACAATGCCTGATATATTCCAAGTGCCTGATAAATGTCAGCTATTTGTGTAATTTCTCATGTAGCTGCCTGGCCTTGGACCAGTCATTTATTTCTCTCTGGGCATTCATTTGAAAATTAAGAGATGAAACTATATCATCTCTAAATCGCCTTCAGGACTAAAAATTTCCAGCTATGAAGAAGTAGGTTCTCTTTCACATTGGAATCATAATCTTTTCCAAAAATAAAACGGCAGAAAGAGCCTGAGAATGTGGCTTGAATAAAGTATCTACTGGATTCTCATATCTGTATTCTACACTTAGCCCCAGGACAAACATAAAGGGTACCCCAAGTAATCATGTGATGAGGAGCCAAAGAGAGGACGAAACAAAGCTCCTCTTTGTGAAAAGCCAAAACGGTTGTCACGTACTTTTGACTAAGTCTCTTCATTCATTTCAGTAACTGAGCAAACCCAACAATGCAAAGGCATGTCATCAACCAAAAGATACTGTTTTTTTAAAATTTTCTCAATTGGAAATGTCATGAGTTCATTTTAAATTACAAGATGTGGCCCCAGGTGCACTACCTCAATCCAAGACTGTTCAATTTTGGTGTTTGTGAGAACATGGCATTCTGCTTTGATGTGCTCTCTGGAAATACAAGATGCTTCTCAGTTTGAAAAGTGCTTCTGTGCAACCCAGTGTGAGTAAAAGTTAAAAGTGAAATGGAGATAGAAAAATATAGTTTCTGCTGACTCTATTGAAAGCACTCTAAAAATGGATCATCATACTAGAAAGACAATTTACTCAGTATAGAGGTTCTGGTTATTTCAACACAAAGCCTTAGAGAAGATAGGACACAAGTTATTTTGGTAATGCATAGTTATGTCAATACTACATTTGGACTTAACTGCCCTATGCTTTCATAAGTCTTTTATTTTATGATACTGCTTTCAAAGATTTGGAGAAGGGGAAAGGGGAGCTTTAATCCTGGTTTTTGGACTTGGAGCAAGTGACTTAACATCTTTAAACCTTAATTTCAAGGTATGTTGCATCTAGAAGGTGCTCAAGAAATGTTTGTTCAGAGAAAGAAGGAACAAGGCAGAGAGGAAGGAAAGAAAAGAAGAAAAGGAGGAAGAAATGAAGAGAAAGAAGAATGGAGGGAGAGAAGAATGGGAGAGAAGAGAAGGGAAAGGAACTTTTTCTGCCTCCATTCTTTCTGTATTGTTTCAATAAAAGTGATTCAGAAATCCAGATATCTCCATAGCATACCAGGCACAAAGTAGGCCATCAATAAATACAAATTTGAATAGACTATAATATATGATAATGGCAATAAGACAAATGAAATGTAATCAACTGCATGATTATCTATTATACAAATTCATCCATTAGCTGATATATTTTTTAGTGTCTGTTTACACATATTGCAGTTAGAGAAAATCCAGGCTCTAAATCCTAAAGTCTGAAATTTACTTTAAAACACTTCAGCATAATCTGTGTGAGATCATGTATGTACCCGTTTGTTTATTATCTAATCGTAGGAATGGTTGACTAAAATGAAATCAAGAATGCATAGTCTGGGGTAGTCACTAGTATTTTTTCAGAAAGACTCCACTCCAAAGTGGTTGATACAGTTTCTGCTACCTGTATCTTAATTAACAGCTGATTTAATTAGTACTGTGGATATAAAATTTAGTTTTTCAGTTGACGAAAGGAGAGAGTTTTAATTAGCATGATGAATGTTAAAAATGATAGCTTACTGGTGAAAATAAAGATTTTCAGGATATGTGGAATGACAAATAGTTTGGAGACACTTCCCACTCTTGAATGAACAAGGCATAAGAATTTGGTGAGGCCTGTAACCAGTACCCCATGGCTTGGTCTCAGTGAGTCCAGTGTCCAGGCATTAGTTTGGAGGATTTGTTGCATGGATCACACCAATCTGAGGACTCAGAAGTCCACCTTGACTGTGCTGTATGACTCCATTGAACCTTTCATGCAAGGTTTCGTTTTCCTAAAACGCCCCAAAGGACAGAGAGCTGGGAGTTCACTGAACTTGCAAAACAGTTCATGTGGACTGTTTTGCCAGATTTAATGAAAGTTTATTAATGAAATGTATGCTCAGCAGAATTTGTTCTGTCACTTGAATTCATTATAACCTCATATCACAAACTTGTCTGGCTTGACTCAGATTGCAAAACTCTGACTTTGATATGTTCAAGTCTGGTAATGGAAACATGACTAAAAGTAAATAAATATACAATATGAAGTTCAAGATAAAGTTATTTAATGCCATAATTTGTATAAGAGGCTAAGAGACCACAGAGAAAAATTCAGCCATTGAGCCCAAGAGATCTGCATGAAGGAGTTGGCATTAGGTCTGGAAGGATATATCAGAGTGTACCAAGATATATTTTTTTGCAGGGCGCAGGCTTTGTAGGAGTGAGAAACAGGATAAAAAAATGAGTTCATACAGCAAATTAGAAAACTATTACACACAAATATATATACAGACAGTATGCATACACAATTGTATAAATTTACACATATGTACACACACAGACATATATATACACACACAATTTCACTCCCATTTGGATTAAAATGCCATGTTCTCCAAAAGAGACATAGCCACCAAAAAAAACCAAAAAAACAAAAAAATAAAATAAAACCTGTCTTTTAGAGTTCTAAATACACCTGATCTGGAAAAAAAATCTAGAATTCGGTTTTTACCCATAACAAAATGGTGATTTTGTTGACAGTGATTGCGAGCTACATCTGTCATAATAAGACTGAAAAAGTAACCAGCCTGCTGAGTGAAAACTAGCATTCTCAGAAATGGTTTAAATAGTACTGAATACAGAATTCCATTTCACATATTTTTAAAATTCCTTCGATCAAAATGATATTCCTTATGCTTTTCTAAATTCTTTTCAAAGATCTTCCTAACTACCGGTTAAAATAATTCTGACATTAGAAACTTGATTTCTCAATCTGTATGAATGGGAAAGTGGAGCAGGGAAAACAGAGTTCTATTGGCTATTTCACTGGTTTTAAAAAACCAAAGAAGTTTTATCTTGGAACACAGATCTTAAATTCCCCTTTTCAGGTTTTGCTGTTCTGGAGCCCAGACATTAACAAGTATATATATCCTCTAAAGAATACATAGCCATATAATCAATATGCTTTAACCCTCCCTTGGCTTCTAGAAATGCTATCATTTATGCTGCAATTCAAATTAGCGGGCAACTACATGTAGCCAACAGAGCAGTGGACTTGAGTATCATATCCAGTTGGTTATTTGCGAACAGGAGCAAATTGCTTAATTTTCCCAGATGTGATACCATGGACACGGTTAATGTGATGGTGATGTGAGGTAATGTTTACATCATTTATTCAACAAAATGTTGTCGTTTCGTTGGCACTTTCAATAAAAATTTTCATTGATGCTATCAGAGCAGCTGTCACTTACTGAGCACCTACTTTGTGGATAAATTTAATTCTTATAAGCTATTAAGTATCATTATCTCAATTTTACAGATAAGAATACTAATGCTTGGGGATATACTTTTGCATATATTGTCTGAACTCACGAAGGGCAGGAAAATGCCTACTAGCACTGTACCTAGTACATAGTGATGCAAAGTCATCATACGAAATTTTGACAAATAGTCTTTTTGGCACAGTGCAAATTTTAAAAATTAATAATAAATAATGAATTCATATTAGACAGTATCAACAGGGATCCCTGGAAACATTACTGATTTCAAATTAGAGAAATGAATGGGATGTTCCTTATAATAATCTTGACAATGCTCAGAGCTTATTGAAATATTCTGAAAAACAGCACTGGGTATTGGAGTAATAGTCTGTAATAATTAGCTAGGAGACCATTTCATACTGTTGGTTGTTTATTTATTGCTATTTTTTCTATAGGAAAATCAGAAAAGAAACATTAATGTCTTGCTCATTTTTTTTCACACTGCACAGTAAGTGTTTTATGTTGGCAAAGGTGTGAACTTTAGTGCTGCCAGTAGTCCTAACCATTTCCAAGGACCAGGTGCCTACATAACCCATGTAACCTGCTCACATTATGCTTCTCTTATGTGGATGAAGTGATTTAACTTATTGTCTCAAAAGTACATGCTCATCCATTTGATTCTCACAACAGTTCTGAAAGGTAGGAACGCATAAGTCAACAACTTTTAGATAAGGTAACTGACTCAGAGGGCAATGGGGCAGGGAGAAAAGGAGGAGCGGGAAGTGGAACAGAGGGGAGAGGAGAGGGGAGAGAAAGCCGATTCCTGGACCTTTGCTTTTCCCTCAGCATCACTATCTCCTATCAGTATGCAGAGGAGATGGAATAACTGGAAGAAGAGAGACAATGGGGAATAGAGAGAGGGAGGGAAAATATGAAATAATGAACATCAATGAGAATATCTGAGTAAAGCAAGGACTTCAGAACCATAAGGAGGAGTTTAAACACACCTATACACCCCAGAAGGGTGGTTCTTTACTTTTAAGGGATGTTGGACATCTTTTACAATCTGATAATGCCATTACTAGAAAAATGAACATATACAATACACACAATCTTCGGTGGGTTCACCAAACCCCCCCAATCCGAAGTCCCATTTTAAGAAACCTGCCTTAGAACTAGAGGTACCTTCACCTCTCCATGCACTGTGGCTTGCAGATCTAGACCGGAGGATGGTCCCACATAAATGTGGCTTCCTGTATCAGTGTGTGCTACTGAGACAGAGAGGCAAGCCTTCAAACTAGAACAACTGAAATATCTTTGAATCCCTTCTGTTGCCACCCATCTCCCCATAACATTTCCAAGCTTAACAGGAAACAAAACAATTTCCTACACCACACATTGAGACCATTATCTACAATGGAACACAAAGCTTTCTATCAAACAAACAAACAAACAAAAAAACACTAAAATCGAGGATAAAAGGTTTGAGAGAATTTTGACTCTACTGGTATTAAATCATTAGGACTGAAAATCTTTAATGACTAATGTGTTGGGATGAAACTAGATAACAAAAGGACTACAAGAACAGGCCTTGGCAACCTTGGCACTGTCACTGTGCGACTCTGGATCGGACAGCTAACCTCTTTATGACTAATCTCTTTCACAGGTTTATTGTGAAAATTAATTATAGTAACGAATTTAAATAATTTAATGTGTCTGACATAATAATCTCACTAAGTTTCATATTTCTGATTTGCCAAATGAGTCTGAGGAAAGCACCTATGTTTAAAGAAAGTACTCTTATGGTGAGGATTAAATGAAGCAATGCATTCAATGTACGGAACACAGTGCCTGGCTCACAGGACACACATGACAAATAATAGCCAGTGTCAGCCTACTTGATGAAATGGAGGAGCAAGCAAAGGTTGGAATCACCGACGTGATTCTAAGAACCAATTCCTGACTACATTTCACCTTTTTCACCCTTTAGACTCCCTAATTTTTGTGGGTGAGTGAATTAAACTGGGTGGCCCCTATGGTTCTGCATGAACCCACCTCTAATATTTTGTCAGCCTTGGACTCCACTAATAAACAAAGGTACATTGCTAGATGATTTAAATAGGTTATCTTGATTAATCTTCACAACCTTGGGAGAAATAACGATAGCTAATGCATAGGTAGCTGGGTCCTGATCTGATGTTTGCATACCTTTAACCCTATGAGGCCAGTACTCAAATTATCCCCACTTTACAGTCGAAGAAACTGAAGCACAGAGAAACCTACTGGCTCAAGTTCACACAACTGGAAAGTGGCAGAAGTAGACTTCAAACCCAAGCAGTCTGACTCCAGAGTCTGATTTTAACCTCTCACATAAAACCTTTCAAGAGGTAGGCATTTTTAGCTCCTGTTTATAAATAATAAAATTTTGCCCAAGTTCATATGGTTAGTAAGTGACAGAAACCAGGATTAGACTAATTTGACACTAATATTGGTGCTTTTTCTCTTGCATCACTTCACAGGAGAGTGTTCCAGGACTGTGGCTAAGAGCAGATACCTAGGCTAGGTCTAGGGGAGAAGAAGCCTATAGGATACCTTTAGGTACTCTGATTCCATGCAGTGGGACTCAGGATACAAGATTACTTTCTGTCATCATCTACCTCAGCCACATTCAGTGATGCTGGCACCCTTGGCATAGCAGCAGCAGAAACAACCCTAGATTCTTAGTCTCAGGGTCTGGAAGGGGTTTCTTGAGGAAGCAGACATACAGAAACAGAGATGTTGCTTAACTCTCAAACTTGCCTCCTTGGCGTCAGTGGCTACCTTCTTTGGGTTTTCTTTGTCTTGGTTCTGGCTCTGTGGAGATGGATAATACAGCTGCATCTCCTTCAAATCATCTGTGTTGCCCATTGATCTCAGGAACAATACCTGATAGTGGCCATTACATCCAACATTGGGGAGCAGAAACCATCATCGTCACCAGTTCTTTTCCTCAATCAAAACTAATTATCACTAATTAAAGTTATATCTATCCATGCTGTATGTGGTGCTTTGGCTGAACGGTGCCTGATTTCAGAGGTATAAACCCTATTATCTATGTAAATAAGCCCAAATTAATGGTGTTTTCTGAAATCGCAATTAAAATAATATTATACAATACAAAATAGACTTGGGAATAAAGAGTTCAAAATTATTTCATAGAGCTATTTTAATAATAGAGGAGTCCTACACTCTACTGCTGGAATAATATGTGGAAACACCACCAATCATTCGACACTTCACTCAATTGCTAACAAATTAAGAATATTCCCTCAACCTGGCATTGAGGTCTCATCAATGCGACCCGTCTTCTACATGTTTCACTGCACACAGTGCGAAATCAGGCACTGTTTCAATGCAGCCTGCATTTTCTTCCTCCATGGAGTTGCCCATGCAGGTGCTTCTGTGATGCCCTGACCCAAACTCCATTTCAGACTCTCCTTCAAGACACATCTCAAATGTCACCATCTTCCATCCCTCCAAACAAAAATGATCTCATTTTCATCTGAATCCTAAATCACCAAAAGACATACCTATAAATAAATAAATATATATAATATATATATATATATATCTCATTCCATATATATATGGTTTACTCTGATGTTGCCTTTATAACTTCTGCTCTGCCTGATATGATGCTTTGGAAGACAGTAGAAATTCAATAAACATTTACTGAATTTTTTTAAAATTAATAATGATAATGGCATAGTGACTTCTTATGGAGTACCAACTGTGGGCCAAGGATGGCATTTATGTACTTTATCTAATTTAATATTCAAAATCCTGTGACTTAGGAAATTGAGGCTTAACGAGTTTAAATAAGTTGTTTAAGATTACAGAGCAAGTAGAGTTCCCAACTCTTAACATAGCAGGAGAGTGCATTTTGGATCTGAATCCAATATTTTCAGACCTCTAACCTGGACTCCAAACCAACAGTATATAACAGTGATAAAATTCAAAGGATATATTGCTTTTAATTTTTAGATACATAAATTTAGCAAGTATGAAACAAATCCACAGATTGTGGTAGTGAGAGCTATTTTTCAAAAGTAATGTCAAGGATTAGAAATGAGTTTAGAAAATTAAAATAAATATATGAAGAATCTTTATAACTACAGTCTGAGAAATGTAAGATATGAAGAAAGAGATTTGGAATCATTTAACAAGAGAATGATTTCTGAGTAAATTGGATCTGCTTGTTATATTAGAAAAAGTATAGGACTGGGAGTTTGACAGAATAGACTTAAAATTGTGGTTGTAACATTTTTTAGCCCTAGGTTTGGGCAAATTACTTAATCTCTCTAAGGCTCAGTTTTCCCAAATGTTAGATGAGGGTAATAATAATTATCTTCAGCGATAATGTGAATATTGGATAAGTATAAGGTATGTAGAAAGCCTATTGGTATCCAGAAAAAAAGTAATAACTAATGATAGGTACTATTAACATTATTATCATTATTAACATTATTACTTCTATGCCAAAGTGACTAACTGTGCAATACTCAACACTTCTCTCTCTTCAGACTGTCTCCCAATTCCTTTCTCTTGTACCTAAGGAACTGAAAATCAAAACACAGAAATCAAGCTAGATCCTCCCTTTTAAAATCTACCCACTTATATTGCCCAAGCCTGCTCTAGCACTCATCTCTCATCTTCCATCAGAGGACATGCTCATGGAAACCATGGAAGTAGCATGGCCTTGGTATCAGTCCCATATGTTCACTGGAGATATATCTCCTGGAAGAACTTCTCTGATAAATATATGAGACTATGACTATTCACTGCCCAGAAAACAATAAGCACCCAATAAAGACTAATTCCCCTTTCCCCTCCCAGGTACTCCCAATCCCTAAATGGAGAATAATTAAAATCTTTGGAAGTGGGTTCTATTCTCTTCCTGGCACCTGGCACCTGCCACCATGGATGGGTGGCTAGGATCTGAAACGCTATTTCATTTTAAAAGACATAGAACAATTATTACCAAGTGATAAGTTCCATATGCTATTTATTATAGTTGCAGCTAAACCAGTGATCTGAGGGTGACAGACTTTTTTTTCTTTCTGAAAAAATCTTTGAAAAAAATCTCTGAACTATTTACTCTACTGGAAAACATGTGGCTGGAAACAGCATTTGCAGCAATAAAAAGGTCCCAAGAAATTGACCTTTATTTTTTCTCTTTTAGCTTTTCAAATGAAAGAGACACTACACAAATATATAACTGGATTTGAGAATTCGGACACATGTTAGCAAATTGCAATGTTAATTTTTTCTTGTGCAAGTTCTAACACATTTCAAACCATTGTGCTGCAGCAGTGATGCTACAGATATAGTACTTGTAATAAACAAAGTTACTTTGAAGTTATCAAGAAGTTCTTTAGTCTGAGGAATTCCAGTGTGTGTGTGTGTGTGTGTGTGTGTGTGTGTGCTTGCGTTAGGAGTTTTTCATTATTTTGCATTTTATTAAATCATTTTCCCTAAAATTAAAGAAAAGATGAAAACCCAAACCTAATGGATACAAAAGATGTTCTTAACATTCATTATTACAATGAAATAATGTACACTCAGGCACTGAGAATAAAACTGCATATTCCCTATTCTCTTTATTTTCTAATTTCTTATTTGTTCTCTTTTACAGAGTTAGGGAGATGGAGAGAGAGAGAAGAAGAAGAGAGAGAGAGAGGAGAGAGGAAGACAGCACCACAGGAAGGGTCCCTCTAATACTTTTGGCTAATGTCAAAGGAATCATAATATAGCAGGTTTTCTAAAGAAATGCCACCAATTCTCTTCAAATAACTATGCACCATATTCACAACATGTAAATTACTACGTGATTATTATCCCACTACCTATATATGTATGTGTGTATATATGAGTGTGTGTATAGTCACATACACACACATGCACACATGCATACACACGAGTCTATAACCACTAAAGAAATTTTCAGCGAGGCTCTAAGAAAAAGATTTAAGCTGCCCAGGCAATAGAGCTTCCTTTAAATAAATCTGAAGTACTCTTGTAATTTAGACACTGCCCCTGCTTTTCAGCAAAGCACTGCTGGGGCTTCTTCATTCGGAAATTCTCATATTTGTTTTTGGATATTTGTTCCCTCATCAGCTTAGTTCTAGAAGTCCTAAAAGGTGGTGGCAAAATAGGAATATGCGCCCCAACTCGGGAAGCGCGACTCCCTTCCACACCCCGGAAATTGATCCCCCTCTCTGGTCTGGCCGGCTGCTGCTTATCTTCCAGTCACAATCTGAGAGGAGGTGGCCAGCGTTCCAGGCCACATAGGGGATGAAATTCAAGATTCATCCCAATGTCTTACCTCCTCCCCGGTCCCGACCCCCGCCCCCCATCACCTCCTTATAGCCCCTCTTCCCTGCTATGCTTCTCCCCATCACCCAACACTGCAGCCACCGCAGGGGGTGCGGGGGTGGCTTGAGGGGAGAGATGGGGGCTTCCTTTCCATTCACCCCTCACGCGCCCTAGAAGATGTCCTCTGGGAAAGAGGCTGCCAACAACTTGGAGGAACTTAGAAGGCAAAGGCTGCCGCGCCCGGATCCTAAACGGGGCCTCAAACCCGAAGGCGAGAGCGAAAGAGAGCGAAGGCAAGGGCAAGCGCCCCCGGGCTTACCACGAGCACGGGGACCCCGGCGGCCAGCGAGTAGAGGAGCACCGGGGGCACGGCGCTGCTGTCCTCTGGGCCCGGGTAGGGCTTGTGGTAGGCGCTGTCGTGGCAGAAGAAGCCCTGCACATTCACGGTGAATGTGTCGGTGTATTCGAAGTAGTACGCCAGCATCACCGTCCCTGCCATGATCACCATCTGGAAATAGAGCATGCTGCTGGTGAGCGCAGCGGACAGCAGGGGCATGCACGCCTCCCGGGCCGGGCCGAGCCGTGCGGGAGGCGGACGCGGCGGGCCCCCTCCCCGGTCCGCCGAGGCAGCCACCGGGGGCGCGGCGGTGGGGGCGGCGGGAAGACGAGGCGCGGGAGGAGGGATGAAGCTGCTGGTGGAAGAGGCGGTGGCAGGTCTGGGTTTCGAGGCTCCGGCAGGCTGCGGAGGAGGCGGCTACCCCCGGACGAGCCCCTGCTCCCCTCCCCGCCCCCTGCCCGCCACAAGCGCCGCCCGCCCGGGTGCGGGGTCGCGCAGGAGGGCGGGGAGACCCGGGCGACCGGCAGTAGCCACGGCGCCCCTGCACGAGACCATTCGCGATGCAGCAGCGCGGGGTACAGCCCCCAGGCCCGCTAGAGGGAGGTGGCGTCGGTGGACCGGCGGTACAGAAGCCTGGACAGCAGCACCTGTGCCCCTCGGTAGGCGGGGCGGATGCTGTGCAGCTGGAGACGCTTCTTGCGGGAGTAAAAACCGAAAAAGAAAATAATAAAATAAAATAAGGAGGGGAGGCAGTAGAGATGGAGCTTCTAGAAAGTCCCTTGCGAGGCAGCAGCTGGGCGGTTTAAGAAACGCACACAACGCTTAGGAAACCGGTTGCGTGGACCGGTCATCCGAGCACCAACCCCACCAAAGTGCAAAGTGCTAGGTGGCGCGCCGCGAGTTTCCGCCGGTGCGTTTGGCCGGCACTCTCTTGGATTCCTTAACCCCGCACAGTTTGAAAAATAATCTCAGAGGATTTTAGATTCGGGCTTTCTTTGCCTCCCTCCTGCTTCATAGCACTCTGCACGTAAAAACACAGAAATCATGGCTCTGTAGCTTCCGAATCATCATCTCTTATACATCAGCCCCTTCCTTGTTCATGTATTCTCTTGCTCATCTTCTCAGTCTCCCTTCATTAGCTGCTTGTGAGAATAGGCATTGCAGATTCCTGGGACCCAGCCTTCATGGAAGAGAAAAAATGCGATTTGCCTCATCTCGCTATTTCCTGAGTTCCAGTGAACTGCGGGGATTCCCCAAGGGTCAGGGGAAAGGGAGAGGGAGACCCACGCCAGATCATACACATGCGTACAAAATACACCCATACATGGGTATTCACGCGTGTGTGTAGCTGTGGATCTGCATATATATGTTAAGAGCCCGTTTCGTGATTTCTCCTTGCAAGCTTAAGCAGCAGGCTTACAGGGGGTCCTTTGCGGAGCCTGCCACTGCTCACACCCATCACTCCAGTGAGCAGAAAGGAAGCCTGTGTACAAGGCAATGGGATGAAAATATTCCTAGAGTCCTGCCCTTCTCATTAAACGTAGAATTACCTTAGCCGGTTTCTAGAATTTTAATTCATTTTAAAAGGTGGTAGCCTGATTGTTTTTAGACATAGGAGTTTATCATCAGGAAAAAACAACATTGCTAGGCTACAAAGACCATTTAAATTTGGCAAATAATTGGTAGTTTAGAGATGGGATAATAATGGCAGTGTGATTTTCTTTAATGTAGAATGGGTATTGTATATTCTTCATCCTCCCCATTATTGCAAACGTTGTTCAATAATTACTAATTACTTACCGCTTACTGGATAGACAGCTTACTGAATAGGCTGAACAATATATAGAACAAATAATTTTGGACAGTGAGAGTAAATTGTTCCTAAATGGACAAGAATGACTTACCATATGAAAATGTAACTACTACAAAGATACATAGTTTAAAGCTTCATTCAGAAAATTATTGAAAAACTGTAATGGTATTTAAACTCACCCTTTGGTTCTAAATAGAAATGTCCCTAACTATCCTACCTGATATTTGGGGGCAGGGATGTTAATTTTTAAGGGTAACTTTCAAGAGTAAACTTTGGATTTAGGACAGCCTAATGTAGGCAAATTATGCAAATTAAGGAAAATGTGCATTATTTTCAAAATTAATGCACATTGTATTGTTAACATGCACCGAGTGCCTAGTACTGTATATATAACAAGGCAGGGGCCTTGTCTGTCCTGTACACTGCTCCATCCCCAGCATGAACAGTGTATGGTACATTGTGGGTATTTGATAAACATAAACATTTGTTGAATAAATTAATGAACTTTCCCCTCTAAGAACAATGGAGGAGTGTCTCCACATAAAATTTATTCAAGGGCTAGGGAATCCCAATCTTTATGCCCCTGGATTAACATAGCCTTTAAACTTATATGGACACACTGACAGAAGGTGTAAGAATGGTGACTCTGGAATTAGTCTGCTTTAGCTCAAATTGGGGCTGTCTCACTTACCAGCTCTGTAAACCTAGACAAGCTTGTTAACTTCTTTCTGACTTAATTTCATCACTAGTGAAAGTGGGATAGCACTAGAACCTACTTTGCAGGGTTGATATGAGGATTCAGTTATACTCAATTCATTATGTCTGATGCATAATAAACACCTAAATAGTGTTTAAATTCTGTAAAATATAACTTCTTGACATAAACTTATCTAACCTACCTTCAGTAACCCAGGTCATTCCAACATCACTAGTCACTTCCTTCTAATTTTATTGCTTACAAAATGCTTCTAGGCATACCCAAATTTCTGTAGGTCTACTCATTTTTCTGTAGATTTGTGTACTTTCTATCTTATTCAAATGCTACCTATCTCATCAATAAGATACTATTTTCCTTCAGAATTCTACACTTACCCATTACTTGTCCTGATTAGATAGTCAAATAGTGTTGTTGACTTATTCATGGTTGACTAACCATCCAATGTGGAAATCTGAAGTTAATATTGAATCTTAACTCCTACTATAAGGAAACTAACTTTAAATTCACCTTCCGTGAATATTTGAGCAAATTGGTTATTCATAGAAATGGTGCAGGGTAGATGAAAGAGCATGCGCTTATGTGCCCTTGGGCTGGTTACTTTACCTTCCTGAGCCTGAGCTTTCTCAGGTACAAAATGAGCTAAATTTTCCTACCTTTGCACTTATTTTCAAGATTAAATGATAATACGTAAAGCCTATAGAAGGTTCTTATTTAGTGTATTTCTTCACTTTATTTACTTATAAATCACTTAAGCTAATTTATCCCCCCCTCCAAAAAAAATCTTTTCAACTGCAAAAATCATGCCTCAATTCTTAATTTAACTTTCTGAGTGTTTCTAGATTAAAACACTGACTTCTGATATTTAATCCTTGGGAATCATGCCTAAATTCTTAATTTAATTCTTAATCACAGTATTGGGCTTTCAAAGGTATTATAGCTATCAGTCTTTCGTAAACATCGTCCTGTCCTTCAGACTCTCCCCATCTTGGCTCTTATCAAGGTGGCTAATCCAAGGTCCAATGTGGAATTTGTAACTCTTTTATCCTATTTTCAAACATCCAGTCTTTCCTATTATATTTATGACATATAGTTATATATATGACTTACAACCACTCCTACCCCTACCACAGTTCTCCACCTGTAAAACAAGAGCCATGGTAAGTATTGAGGGATGCACTGATCAGTTCCAATACCCCATGCCCCCAATACTCATCTTCTAGTAAGAACTGGTGCTAGACCAGCATGGAATGATGCGGTCTTTGTCTACATTGTTTATAGCTTTTATTCCCCATACAGAAGAGAAAGGTACAAAAAGTTTGGTGAAGGGGACCTTTATGTTGGTAGCAAGTATAAAAACCAACTAAATAATCCTTGGGCAGTCAAGCAATCAATATTTATGGATGGCTAAATTCAGGAATGTATTCTTCCTATTTAACTTTGAAAATCTATGGTACTTGCTTGAAGGGAAAAGGATATCTTGGCTCCTCAAGATTATTAACAATTGGGTTCCATACAACAAATTCATGACTATTGGAAGCGCCAGACTTAGATTTTCTACTAAGGGCCAAGGATATAGCTTGTGGACAGAATATTTTAGTAAAGAGATGCTTGAGCATTCCGAGGACCAAAGAATATTAAATGTTGGTTTCCATGTGTTTTGAGTAACTAAGATATAAGTCCAGTCATTTCCCTGAAATTTTCTCATTCCAGTTGCAAAAACAGAGAAAAATAACATTGCTTAAATGCATATCTGAGTTGGTGGGGTATGAAAGATTCTGAAGGTGTCACATAAGATGGAAACTAGGGAAGCCTCTCCAAAAGAGTAGATACTTTTTTTTTTTTTTTTTTTTTGAGGTACTGGGAGCTGAACCTAGGACCTCATATGTGGGAAGCCGGCACTCAATCACTGAGCCACATTGGCTTCCCTGGGTTGTTTTTTTTTTCATTTGTTTTGCTTGTTGTTCATTCTTGTTTTTTCAAGAGGCGCCAGGAACCGAACCCAGGACATCCCGTGGGGCGGGGGGCAGGAGCTCAACCGCTTGAGCCACATCCGCTCACGATACTTTCTTTAAAAATAAGAAAAACCTCATATTCATAATGCTAAACCTGAGCTGGAGAGCTTTAAAGAGATTCAGGAATGTGAAAAGTTAGATGACTTCCTGTTAATAAGGAACTTTAAATATTAATATGTATATTAGGGGAAGATTAGATTTGGAAGATTTTTTTTTAATAAGCCATGTAAATACTCTCAGAACAAGTAAGGACATCTGGTAATTCTTTCTAATAATTATTGAATGTGTACAATGAAAGGCACTATCTTGGCAGTTCAATATTGGACTGGATCTGGAGAATGAAAAATAGTTTACTAACTCCCAGAATATGTGATATAGGGAATACCCCTGAAACTTTAATAAGAGTTAAGCTGCATAATTAGTTAACTCAAGCAGTGCTGTGCTTAAAGATGTTCAGAGAAATTAAAAGATATACCATCCTCAATGGCAAATTAAAGAGAGATAGAAACATGTGGTATTATGCCTTTCACCTCTTTCTTACTGTTGGCAGCATAGAGTACTGCATTCCCACAGAATGATCTTCAGTTCTCGATTTAGGATGTGTCTGCTTTCCCAAGAAAACAGGAAGAAAAATGGCTAGTGTAGTAATTTAAGTGTCTGTCTTTGAGGTTCCAGCTGGAGTGGGATGTTTATCTTAAAGGCCAGATGCTTCTGACCTGGACAAGTGGCACTTATCTTTAGCTGGGGCCACTGAGATATCTAAAAGTGCCTTTCTCTGTGACTTTATTACAGCTTAGTCTGTTCTTTTATAGTTCCAATATTTTAAGTTTCACTTTCAAAACAGATATCACAAGCCAAGCTCATATATTACTGTAGAACATAATTATATTTCACTTAATATATAGATATGAAATTGATGGACCACGCACAAGAGTGATTTATAAAATATTAAGGCTGGGAAAAGAATAGAAAAATTTAATACATCAATTGAACACTCCTATGTTAAAGTAAAGTTTTAAAATAATAAGTTAGTATAAGTTAGTTGGAATATGCTCTGTGACCCCAGGCAATTACTTAGCTTCTCTGAGTCTCAGTTTGTCCATCTGTAGCATTGGGTTAATATATCTTAAGTACACAGAGATGTTCAAAGGCATATTTATACTGCTGTCATCAGGAGGAAGGAATGTGTAATCTAAGTGGGTCCTGGATTTTCTCCTCAGCACTGTGCTCCAACTCAGGTTAAACTCAAGTCAGTCACTGTCAGGGCTGTTCCTATATCTGTGAATATTACGTGTATACATGTTTTAAACATGAAAAGACACATTATGTTGTTACATATATATTCCTGAATCCATAACCTCATGGAACATTCCTAAATATTCAAGTGCCCTAAGAATAATATTAAGCAGCATTTTAGCAAATGGGTGTAGGGGTGTGTCAGTGAACTATGATGGTTAAGACCAAGGATTGGGGACTCCAAACACCTGAGTTCATGTCCTAGCTCTGTAGATGCATAATGGTGAGACCTTGGCCAATCCTTGTAATTTCTGTTTCTACAGTGCCCTAAGATTAGGATGATTTTGCCTCCTTCACTGGCATGTAGTACAGAGCCTAGGCCATTCATGACAGTAAGAGGTCATTACAGCTATTGCTGCTCTTCACCACACTGATAGAATTCATCCTGCCATTGCTGGATCAGCAAAACTCTCTTTGATCCACTGGGAAATCTGCCTGCAGCCAATCCTGCTGAACTGTTTTTTTAAATGATAAATCACCTAAAAGTCACTGTTTGTGCCATGAAAAATGAGCACCATCCTAAACTAAATCACAAATCCTGCTAATAATTTGGGGAGCAAAGGTTCTTTAGCAGTGATCTGGAACACGTGGGGCAAATTAAGCTGACTACAGCTGCAGGTTATTTGTCAAAGATACAGATTGTGAATGTTAATCAGCATTCGTTTGGTTGTCCTTCAGTAAAGTAGGTAAATGATTGAAATGAAAAATATAGCAAGAGGGAGTGGATGTGGCTCAGACAGTTGAGCTCCACCCTCTTACATGGGAAGTCCCGGGTTCAGTTCCCCGTGCCTCCTGAAAAAAAACAAAAATGAACAACAAGCAAAACAAATGAAAAAAACAACTCAGGGAAGTTGATGTGGCTCAGTGGTTAAGCACCAGCTTCCCACATATGGGGCCCTGGGTTTTCCCCAGCCCCCAGTACCTAAAAAAAAAAAAATATATATATATATATATAGCAGGAACCAGACAATTGAAATGGTCTCTTTTGTCATATATAAGTTTTAATTTAAAATCTTTAAAAATTGGGATCAAAACCAAATAAACAGGGAAGCGGATTTGGCTCAAGTGATTGAGCTCCCACCTACCACATGGGAGGTCCTGGGATCGGTTCCGGCGGCCTCCTGGAGAAGGCGAGCTGGCGTGACGGGCAGACGCGGCAAGCTGATGCAACAATATGACACAACAAGCAGACACAAAGAGGAAAGACAGTGAGAGTCACAGCAGACCAGTGGGCTGAGGTGGCTCAAGGGATTGAGTGCCTCTCTCCCACATGGGAGGTCCAGGTTCGGTTCCGGTTCCTCTTAAAGAGAAGACAAGGAAACAGCGAGCTCAAACAACAAGGGGGGGTGGGTAAAAAATAAATAAAATAAATCCTGAAAAACAAACAAACAAATCAAGATTCATAATCTTGATTAATAAAAATCTGATTTTTTTCATAACTCAACACTACATACACTGGGAGCCTCCTTAAGCGCAATGGTCTTAGGAGAAGGATACTGCAGATCACTTTTTTGGAAAACAGGCAAACCAAGACTGGTGCTGTTATATCCCTTCAGTGGACAGGAGATCATTGTTAAACTGACAATATCCTTCAGTAACCTGGGAGGAGTTGTGAGGATCATAGACATGCACATAAAAAACCTCCCCCTGCCTCTGGCACATAGTAGTCATTAAATAAATAGTGTTGTTGTTACAAGAAAACAGAAGTATTTCCGACATTGTTTTACAACATCATCCAAAGTTTATCCTTCCATCAGCACTTAAAAAAATCAATCTCTTTCATCTTGTACTACAACAGTAATGAACAGTAAAACTGAGCTTCAAAATAATGACCCTTATGTTATGTCAATTCTGCAAAGAAAAATATAGTATATTCAGCACACTTTGATTGCTAATTTAAGGGTTCTGATAAAAGCGTGGAGAGTTTTTATTAACGAAAGCTGTGGTTCCCCAGGACACCCCGTTTTATGAGGCTTTATGCAGTTAATTAAAGTTTTACTCTTCCTGTTTCCTCTGTTTTTATTGGAAATCTATGAGTCAAAAGAAGTGTTAGAGCAAGTCATAATCAGTGAGTGAAAAACAAACTAAGATATTTTATTCTTAATAATTACTTTAAATTGAAGGCATCTTCACACACTGAAGCATTGATTATAATAATGGAAATATGGCTAACAACACCCAAGTTAATAACAAAGAGTGATAATCAAAAGAGTAAACAAAAACAATATGCACAGTGACCTGTTTTTCTTCCAAATACTTGTCCCATCATTCTTTGAAATGATTTTATTTAATTTGATAGCAGCCTACTATATGAATACTATATTTTAAGGGTAAATATTTCAGCCTACTATATGAATACTATATTTTAAGGGTAAATAATTCTACTGTTTAGTAGCTTCCAATTTAACAATTAGGACAATATTTACTTTCATTGACTAAAATTTATTTTCCTAGCTTATATATGTAAACTGTTAGTGGAGGGAACACCAGTAGCTAAATAATCCATTCTAGTATAATGAAATTTAGGGTAGGGAAATCAAGCCAGAAGCTTTTATGCCCTCACAAAAATAGCATTCTGAAAATTGTTGATTTTTATGGGAAAACACTCTTGAGACCATTGTAATTTACTCATCTTTGCATTCTTCATGGCACAAGGCCTCCATTAAAACAGATGACCAGGAAAGTGAACAGAGCATGAAGTAAGAATATTGTTCCTAAATCCATTATAAGACATCTAAAGGTAAGTAGAGCCAGAAGCTACCTTGGGGTGATCTGCTCGTTGAATCCCACTCATCTTAAAGAAAGAAATCAAGTCCCAAAATGATTTACTGTCTGAGGTTACATAGCTATTCTGCAAGGAGAAAACCCCAGTTTCCTAATTCCCAATCCAATTTTTTCCCTATTTTATTTTGTACCAGGAAAGAGTCATCTTTCTATCAAGTAGTTTAGTGATTTTATACTGAGAATATCTGTATCTATACCTTTAACAATATCTTCATGACTTTGTTTTAGAAAGGATTTCAGGCATGTCCTAAATCTAGGTTCCTGATTCTTAGTCAGGTTGTTCTTCCATTTTAAAACATTGCCTATTTACATGTCTACTTGAGTAATACAAAGGTAAATGTCAAGGACTAAGAGTTTATGTGGGGATGTTCACCATTTGCATAATAGGCCTAATAATAATATGTGCTGTTGGTTAAGAGACATCAAGGAGATAGCATATACAAGCATGCAGTGTAACTTGTATTACAAGGGAGCTACCTCAGGCTTATTTGCACATATAAGTTTCACATATGTCTTGCTAACTCAAAGAAACAAATTGCTAGTGATGGCATTTTCAGGCACGTGGCAAAGTGATTTTGGGGTAAAATGGGCAAACTACATGACAGCCACTAGACTCTAGTGTGCCATTACATCACACAGTACAGTGGCCTCAAGTGGAACTTGGGTCTGCAGAGTAAGGCTAACCTAACTGTAATTCTACAGTACCAATTAATGGAAGATTGCTGAGTGATCCTGCAGATAGATTTGAGGGGTAGGTGCCTCCACATTCCTTTAATGTTTGATACTTGGACTTGGCTACTGAACCAGAGTGGAAGATTAGGAGAGAATTGAGGATATCCACTCACTGCTTTCCCAAGTCAGCATAGTAGAGTTTTTGTTGTTGTTGTTGATTTTAATTTTTTTTAAGGTTGACCCATATGAAATTTGCAACATTTAGGTGAAAAACAGTTGATTATTGGCAATTTGAAATGTATCAACCTTCACAAGGTCATTTCTGGCATGCATTTTATAGCTGAAATATCCAGGTGGTAATCCCATAAATTATAACATAGGAAAATAATAAATTATGCTTCCTTGTTTTTTGTGATGTCTGTGCCTCCCAATCTGACAGATTTTCAGCCGAACTCTTTAAAGTTAAGTTTGAGAACAAGTGAATTTTTATAACCTAATTGTAAAAGTCAGAAAGCTTGAGTTAAAACTGAATCAATGGCACATAATTTTAATGATCTTCTTGGCAGTACAACTGCACTAAAACCTTCCTTAATATGATTTTCATACTATAAATGTTGGTATCTGAAGGACAGTCTTGCTCACTTGCTCAGTTAGAAGTATAAAATGAATAAAATATGGGAGTTTGGACAAATCACACACATATTTTTATCTTGGAGTCCAAAATTTAATTGCTTCTTCTTGCTCATACTGATAAGGGAGCCCTATGTTATGCTCTAGGAATTGCAACAAATCAATAACTGACAAGTAATGGAGTCCAGTATCTAGTGAGATAAGGGTGCTTAGATATCAGTTTCATCAGAAGCTTTACCAGTCCTGTCTCAGCTACCCAAGCCTCCTTTGTAGTTAAGTCTTGCCTCCTTCTCTATAGCTAGATTTGACCACATAACAGAGAGCAGATAAAATATGTATCCGTTTTATATCCTCATCAGATTACATGGAACTCCCAGCTTTGCTGGTACAGTTAAAGGAACATTTATCAAATTTCTGTCCTCTAAGAATTCACCCCATAAGATAATTTTGTGTTAGGAAAGCACACAAATAGTGTTTTACATTTGTTTAGAAACATATTTATTAAGAATTTACTCTATGCCAAGACCTGAGGCAGGTAAGGTGAAATTGATTAGCTACCACATGCTAACAAAACCAATTATAAAAAATAGTCATTTGTATGAGTTTCTACACCTAAAAATCAGGAAGATAAAGAATTTCTAAAAATACATACTATGCTACCATAACTTTGTGGCAGATGGGAGGGAAGACAGACACATTTGACTACTTACTATATGCCAGGTACTTTACATGCTTTAATCTTATTTAATTCTTATCAGAACCATGTGAAGTATCATTACCCCATACTTTGCCAAATCTGAGGCTCATAGAAACTTTTTCACTTGTCATCTATTAATAAATAGCAGACCTAGTGTTTGATTCTAAATCTGACTGGTTCCCAAAACATTTCTATTGCATTATGTTGACAATTTTTAATATGTTGTACTGATTCTACAACTACCATTTTGTGTATTAAAAGATATATTTGAATATATAAATAAACTGGTTTATCTGCACAACTGAATTTTACTTAGCAATAAAAAAGAAGGAACTACTAATACATTCCATCACTTGAACGGACCTCAAAGGCATGCTGAGTGAAAGAAGCCAGTTTCAAACGGTTACATACTATATGATTCCATTTATAATTCTTTGTTGAGAAGACAAATCTGTGGTAATATGGGACAGATCAGTGTTTGCCAGGGGTTTAGGGTGGGACTTGTGACTGTAAAGGGACAGCACAAGGGAGTTCTTTAGAATGATGGAACCATTCTGCATTCCAATTGTTGTGGTGATTATTTGAATCTTACATGCATTATAATTCATAAAACTGTATACCAAGAATGCAATAAAAAGGGAAAAATTTGAAACATGAATATTTTTTTAGAAAATGCATCAATATACTAATAAGATTTTTACATAGCTGGTGGCAGGAATAGGCACCCTGTCCCAATTTAGGAAGAGCATACCAATCCCCATGGAAAACTAGAAGACGAAGAAGGAGACATTAGCAAAAATACATTTGTTCCAATTGAGCCTAGTTAATGGAATTTGGAAAGAGGCCGGGCTGGTTGAGAGAGAGAGAACTAGAATTCAATCCAGTCGTATCAGATAGCTAATCACCCTCTGACCACATTCACTGGCCACTCACCATTCCTACAACTAACAGCTGAGTCAGTATTGGCTTACGTTCTTTCACCATTGAAAGTTACTGACTGTCTTAGTTTGCCAAAGGGCTGCCGATGCACAGTACCAGAAATGGATTGGCTCTTATAATGGGAATTTTATTTAGGGTAAAAGTTTATAGTTCTGAGGTCATGAGATGTCCAAATCAAGGAATCAACAGTGATGCTTTCTCACCAAAGTCAGCTACTGGTGATCCTGGGGACCTGCTACATGGCAAAGCAAGATGGCCATTGATCTCTGCCAAGGCCCCTGCCTTCCCCTCCAGAATCTACCATCCCCCCGCACTCAGCTGTGGACAACGCAGGCATACGACTCATCTCCTCAGCCTCGAGCTGCTCCATGAGCCCAGCTTCTTGGGGGCTTTGTGCTTAAGCTTTGGCTGCTAGGGATGCTCCTGTCCTCTCCACATGGCAGGATGAAAAATGACAGGATAAAAAATGGCAGTGCTCCCTTTTCCTGCATGTTTCTCTCTCTCTGTCTCCGTTTATGTAAGACCCAGCAAGAGGGCAGAAACTCAACCTGAATCACACCTCACTGACATAGTCCAAGCAAAAGTGCCTCACACCCACAGGAATGGATTAGTTAAAAAAAAAAAAAAAAACAGTCTTTTTCTTTTGGGATTCATTAAAGAATTTCAAAGTGTTACAGTGACAGAGCCTAGGGGAAGGAGAATTGCTCCTTTACGTGGTTTCCTGGTAGCTGCAAAAGGTTATGAAGATTTCCTAAGACTGCAGGGTATGTTATGAAATGATTTAAGGTATGTAAAAAGAGTACAATAAGCTATCAGGTGCCATGCAAGCATTAGTTATTATTAACCTTGAAACTGGGAGACTAACTCAGAGGAATATATTGAAGTAGAGGATTAATATCTGCAAGGTCATCAAATGCTTAGGCTTTCAAAGTTTTAAACATGCACTACAGGTAAACATAATCCTTATGTGCCTGCACATTGTGCAAATATTCATACTGCACATTAATAAGTACATAAATGAGCAGAAAATTGAAATGACTAAGTAAAACCACAGCAGCCCATCTTGATGGAAAGATTATCCTTTCAGAAAAATCCATTAAAAAGCAAATATGTTAAATAAATCAAATTTGGGGGTTCAAATTTTGTGGGGAAGTACAATCTGTTAGCAATATTGCATCTCTATAGGATTTCCATTTGAATTGTAATAATGATGTGCAGACTGAGAGCACAGTGATAGAAAAATTTCTAAGACTATGGGTTTCAGTTTTAGCAGATGTGTGTTTTGATAACTAAATCAAAAGGAGATGGATGAAATTCTTTGCACACACTTTACATATATTTGCTAGGAAAGAGATACTCAATAAGGAACAATTCAGAGGGGAAACAAGCAATATCCAATATTTTAAAATAGCATATATCACATATCAAAATATTTAGTGTATTTATAGCATTCCACATATATCTATATATAACAATATCTATATAAATATTATCAGCATATGGTCTAAAGGCTTGAGTTCTCTTTTAACAATGGCTTTCCCAGGCAGAGCACCTCTCTGTCCAATTGATTCACAAGTGATACTGAGGATGTCACATTTGATGCATCTGTGGCTCCCAGGCTTCTCAAATGGAAACTAAGATTCAGACTGAGATGTTAAATAACTATTTGGTTAATCATCAGTGCCTTGTTCTGCTGAATGCTGAGTCTTATCCTTTAGAAGTCATCCAAGCAGGACTGTTCAAAGCCACTGACTGAAGTAACATGATGCAGAGAAGTCTGTCAGACTCTCCAAACACTATTTTGTGTTGTGTTTTTTTTTTTTAGCCTTTTGATATAGCCCTGAGCACCTGCACCCCTGACCGGATTCCGGGACTCAATCCTTCTTTACTTTAATACCAGTTCCCAAACTTTGCTGCACCATGGAATCCCCTGGGAGACTGAAAAAAAATCTCACTGACTCGGTTATACTACATAGCATTTAAATAAGGATGTCAGGGGGTGGCGGTGGGGTGGAGGTGAGATCCAGGCAC
>JAQZBX010010838.1:25073-43781 GCA_029593785.1 Cabassous unicinctus
ATTTCCCCAACGCTTACTCCCTCAGACGATATATGGACGGATGCTAAACCTCATTAGATATTCAAATCAAAACACCAACAACATACTGTTTATTTTTCAACTATTAAATTACAAGAGATATATGCTATTATGGATTGAATTGTATCCTCCAAAAAGATATGTTCTAGTCCTAATCCCGAGTCTGATGATTGTGATCCTATCTGGAAATAGGATCTTTGAAAATATTATAAGTTAATATGAGGCCAAACTGGATTAGGGTGGGCCCTTGTCCAATATTGCTGGTATCCTTAGAAGGAGAGGAAATGACAGAGAAGACAGTCAAGCAGCAAAGGCAGAGACTGAGTTATGCTACAAGGCAAGGAAAGCCATGGATGGCTGGCAAGCCACTGCCAGAACCCTACAGACCTTAGATGATGCATTTTTGCCCTAATGACCCTTTGATTCAGACTTCTAGCCTATAGAACCGTGAAACAATAAATTTCATTGTTTTAAGCTGCTCAGTCTGGAGTACTTTGTTACAACAGCCCTAGCAAAACTAAGACATATGCAGTGATAAAATCCATGTGAGTGAGAACGTGCTGAGATGAACAGTCATATATATTACTGGTACTACAGCCTCACTGGAAGCTGTTAAGTGCTGTGTAACAAGAACTAGCTCCTTGACACAGTAAGTGCATATTTTTAAATATATCCTAAGAAAATAATTGAAAATTAAGAAAAGAAATTGTGCTTTAAGCACATTCTTTACATTATGAAGAAATACAAAAATCTAAATGTCCAGCAATAGGGTATGGTGGGCAAATAATGGAATAGCAAATCAATAGTGTCTTGTACAGCAAACAAAAATGATATTACCAAAGAATTTGTATGAGCACTAAAACATTTTTATTATGATAATTACTTAGATTCTTATTCTCCTTCTTCTTTTTCACTATTCTTCAAAACTGTCTTTAGAAAAAAATGTCACATTCATAATGGAAAAGCAAAAGCAACAAAACAAAATCCATTTTGCTAAGAAGGCCATTAATTTAGGTCTAAATTGACACATTAAGCCAAGATACTGGTGCCTAAAATAAGAAATAAATTGTACCCAACAAAGGAAATCTGCCCGTGTAAGACCTGTTCTTATTTAGTTCTGTCAAAATTACACAAGTACTATTGGATTTGGGCAAGTGAGCTCACACTGTTGTCTGGAATAGTTGGTGGAGGTTTCACAGAGAAGGTAGGATTTGAGCAGAACCTTGAATATGCTTGGATTTCAGTAAGAGGAAACATTTGGGCAGGAGTTTCAAAACCTCAGTTTTGAACAAAGAAACATAGGGTAAGAGGCTGGAATGTTTAGAAAGCAGGTGGAAGATTGCCTTAGGCAGAGGAGAAATTCAATGTTGGGGAGAAATGAGCAATTATTGTGGACAGGTAGACTGGACTCAGCTGGTAGCAAGGCTTAGCACATTGACCTAATAGTTAAGAATTTATCCTAAAACAATTGGGGTGTCCTCTATCTATTTGATCAGAAAACAGACAAGCTTTCAGCAGTGCATTGTGAGAATTATTTGGGCATTAGTTTGTACAATAGTTCACAAGGTGGAGGACTAGAGGTACACAATCATTTGGGAGGCAAAGGTAATGATCCAAAAGTGTAAGTGATCTTTTCAAAATTCAATGCTATTGTGTCACCCTACTGTTGAAACATTTCAGTGGGTTTCTTTGATCTCAAAATAAAGACAACACTCCGTAACATGGTGCCAAAGGCCCTCCATGGCATGATCCCCTACCTACCTTTCCAGCTCCCTGACTCTGTGCCATGTTCCCACTAACTCTGCACTTAACCATATGGGGCTTCGGGAAACCTCTCCTCACTATGCTACTTCCCATCAGAAGGCATTTGCTTATGTGGAGTGCTGCCTGGTGTGTCCCTCCCTGCCCTCTTTGCTTATTAATAATTAAGGACACATAGAAGTATGAGCAAAGGAAGATGCAGGAGTGGGAAGAGCCAGTTCCCAGGGATAGATTTGGGGAGAAGCATAAGAGGCTGTGCAGGTGAGATGGGCAATGGGGTGAGCCTTTGTAGTGGCATCTTTCCTTCACTAAGACTGAAGAATGAATGTAGACATAGCAACCCATAAAAACTGAGAAGAGATGTTGGTGAGATGCTCTACCAAGTGAAGTTCAGAGAAAAGAGACAGCCAAAAAGTAGATCGATAAAAATATAATGTTCTCAAGAAGACTGATGACTCTCACTTTATCTGCAAACAAGCACTGTTTCTTCTTTAATTTAGCTCTGGCATTAAAGTATTTCTTTTAGATTGTGGAGTGAGTGAGAAGTGTACTAAAATAGAACACACTAACCCAATTGAAAAGCAGAGTTTAAGGAAATGTAAGCAGGAAGGGACCTGGGCCTTCCAATCTGGAGACCGAAACTCCCGTGAGAACAAGATTTAATCTTGAATTTGAAAGACAGACTTTAAGATTCCTGCCTCCAGGAAACATACCCTGCAGTCCCTTGAGTCTTTCCAACTCTGCTGCCACCTCTTTTCTTCCTTCCCCTTTGGGAAAAAATAGCAAAGGCATAAACACTTTTATTTTTCCCTTTTAGCAGCTAAAACATCTAGTGAATATGGTTCTCTTTTTTAAGACCTATATCAGAACAACTCAAGTTGTGCCAAACCTACTGATTGATCCAGTGCCATATTTTGAGGCTAAACTAAGTCATGGGACACATTGAATCAGCAGAGCATGGGAAAAAGGCAAAACGGAAAATTAACCCCACAAGGTTTTTTACATGGTCTAGCACTTGTCAGTGAAAATCAGAAATGTGCCATGGTTCTTTTCTTTATGAGAAAGATGAAACCATTTCAAAATGTGGAGTAAAAGTTTTATATTCAAAACCAAAGGCAAATAGCAATGTGGATATTGGCAGGATTGATGAAAAATACAATGAGTACATTTCAGTTACGGTTTTCTTCAACAAAGTTGAAGCACAGAAAAATAGTTTATTTATTATCCATTTTCGTTTGTTCCCATTTACAAAATAGGAAATGGAGGAACAAAAGAAATACATTTCAACAATCTCCCCTTCCCTGAATCAGCAAGTTAGTATCAACTGAAGATGAAAATCTTAGCATGAAGCAAGAATAAGTTGAGTTATAGAGGGGTGTTAGTTACTTTCAATATGTGATGACAAAAAAACAAGTTACCAGTAATTGTTTTTTGCATATAGGCCTTGTGCTGATTACTCTATTTCTCTTATTTACATTATAATTATGAAACATTTCAAGCATTCAGAAAGTACAAAAATAATATTTTAAAAACACCTGTCTACTCACAACCCAGATATAAAACCAGATTATGGAAAATTTTAAGAAAATGCAAAAATAAAGAGAATAGTATAATGAATATTCCTGCCCTAATTTCTCACTTTAATAATTAGTACCTCATAATCAAATTTGTTTTATCTTTACTCTCCCTTTCCATTCCCACAGATTATTTTAAAATAAATTCTTAAAATGTTATTTCATCCATAAATAATTAAGTATATACCTCTAAATGAAAAGTACACTTTACAAAACAACATAAAAATAGAATAATCACACAATAATATTATTTAACATCAACTCAGTGTTCAAATTTCTCCTATAGTCTCACTTTTGTTTCTTACAGTTTCTCGAAGAATGATCCAAATACTGTTGAAGTTTTGCAATTAGTTGTCATGTCGCTTAAATATTTTATAATTTCTTTCTGTATAAGTTTTTAATCTTGCAATTTATTAAAGGAACCAGTCATTTAATCCATACAGTTTCCTGTAGCCTAGATTTTGATAACCGCATCCCTGTAGGATCAATTAACATGTTCCTTCATTCCCTGTATTTCTGTGTATTGGAAGGTAGATCTGGTTTTGCTTTGTTTTTTTTGTGGGGGTTTTTTTTTGGTGTTTTTTTGTTTGTTTGTTTTTGGCAAGAATTCTTCCGGGTGTCAGTGTGCACTTCCATTAGGAGGTATACAATGACTGTTTTATTTTGTTTTGTGATATTTTGGTTAGTGATATTATTAACCATTGATGATTACTGTCTTGAGTTGTTCATTCTTTAGGGATTGAAAAATGTTGACCTTTTAATTTTATCATCCTTTCTCTTTTATTAGCAGCAATACCTCTATAAAGAAAAACTTCTAATCAACTATTCAGGCATTCTATAGTATATTTTACAAAGGAAGGGGAGGCTTGATTATTTCCCTTTGTTTTTTAGTTTTAAAACAATGGATTGTCTTCCTCGTATCCTCACAAAGTGACTGATGAGATTTTAATATATGTAAGTGTATGTGATTATAAACTTCTGGAATTAAATATATTTGGTCCCTGGATCCTTTGGATGTGACTCTCATTATCATGGTTAGCTTCCTTTCTTCTGGTATAAAAAGATGTTCCATTATCCAACTGTTCATGTTTTGCCCCACATCTAGAACCAACAAATTTATCAAAGTACTGTGGCCCCTTTTGAAGGGAAATAGTATTTAGAGACCAAAATCTGGTCAGTAAGGATTGATTTTTCCTACCAGGTTGGTCATTGTTTCTAGGCCTTTTCAGCAGATAGAGCTAAAACTTCTTCTTCTTTTCTTTTAGAGAAAATACACCATGAGTTCACACAGCATTTCAATCCAAACTCAGGCATACAGGGTTTGTACTTAACCTCTTTGATCTTACATCTGTACCTCCTTTCTCCCATGCTGAACTTTCTGCTTCAGAAGGACAGGAACATAATTACGTATCTGCTTTATCCCACGACACATAAACAACAGAAAACATCAACACTTCCTCAAACAATATGAGAACTGGCAACAGTTAAAGGTTTTTCTGTTTGTTTGTTTATTTGTTTGTTTTTTCCAGGGTGGGCCATTTTGTTTGCTTGTTTGTTCTTAGGGTATTTACCTGTAGGGATGTAGTCAAATTCCTGTGTTTTGATAAAACATGTATTTACATTTTATGGCAACAATGCTGTGCGGTTATGTTGCCTACTTGATACAGTTAGCTTCATTTGTTTTACTTTGCTTTTGAGTTTCAGACATTACTTTTTAATAATTTGCTTTATACTTACATAAAATAGTTGCAAAATAAATTGGAAGCAGATCCTTTCTCAGTCAGACCTTGAGATGACTGCAGCCCTATAAAAAGGTAACACTTTTATCGTAGCCTTGTGAGAAAACGTGAGCCTAGGACCCAGCTAAGCCACACCAGAATGCCTGACCTACAGCACCTGTGTGATAATGCATGTTCATTGTTTCAAATCGCAAAGTCTGGGAGTATTTTGTTACTTGGCAGTAGGTTATTAATATACCGCATTTTTTTTCTTTTTAATATTTCCAGCCTAGTTTTCTATAAGATACACTTTCTTTCCTGTTTTTAGAAGCTCTTTATATGGTCGGGTATTAGCTCTTGGTCTGTAACTTAAGTTAGAAGTATTTCCTCTGTTTAAAATTTATTTTATTTTTATGTACTCAAATTTTGCAATCTTTTCGCCTATGTTTATTTTTTCCAGTTTTGGTCACAGGAAAGCTTTTTCTACTCACAGGTTATCACTCATATATTCTAGTTCTTGTATTGTTTCCTTTCTTTTTTTGTGTTTCATTCACTGATTTATTTGGATTTTTTCCACAAATTGCACTAACATATACAAAATGCATTGTATAGGTTAAGTAGCCTGGTATAGCAGACTTATAAAACTGAATAGGTAAGGGTTTGAAGCTCAGCTCTGTCTTTAAAAGTCCTGTAATCTTGATTAAGTTATATAGCATCTCTGAGACTAATTTTCCACACCTGAAAAAAAAAATGAGGAAAAATAAATTTAAAGTGCATGGCATGTCTTTCCAATTTTGTTGGATACTTATATAAAATATCTACAAAATATTTTGTAGGTACTCAATAAACGTTAGCTACTACTATTTTTTTTATATACCTCATGACTTATTTGTTTTCATTAAACCTATGGGTTTAATATACCTCATGACTTATTTGTTTTCATTAAACCTATGGGTAAAATTGAAATGCAGTTTGCTGACTACTAATCCTGTCCCAAATATTCATAAATACATAAGCATTTAGGAACGTCATTTTTCTTTGAAAATTAACAGTATTAATGAATGGTTCTATTTCTGTGTGTGCATGCATTTGTGTGATAGAGCTAGAGCTAGAGCAAGAAAGAGAAAGAGAATGAGAATAAGAAAGAGAGAAAGACCTGTATTTAAGTCGTTGATTGTATCCAAAATAGTTCTAATGCAATGTTTAATGGGTACCTCTAGCCATTTTCTTCATTCCTTTTTCTTTCCTTTTTTAAAAAACGGAGCTTGAAAACAGTGTATCATATCCATTGTATTGACAGTTACATATCCTATTCTCTTTTTAGCTCATAGTTATCTTGCTTCTGATCTCACTACTACATGGAAACTGACCTTTGTAAATACACCTAAATACCAAATTCTAATAAACAAATTTTTGCCCTTACATTACTTGACCCCTATGAAGTAGATGTTTGACATTATTCTTTCCTTCTTGAGATTCTCTGCTCCCTTAACTTCCATGACACCATTCTTCTGGCTTTCCCCCTATTTATCTTACATTTATTCCTTAGACATATTCACAGACTTCTCTTTGTACACTGATCCCTTAAATGTTGATATTTCCTTATATCATAACCTATTATGATCCTTAATTTACATGTGGGGCTCCAACATCTTATCCTCATTATGCTTAAATCCATCCCCATTAGCTCACTTGAATTTTCTCTAGTGCTTATCGCCATTGGGAGCCTGATATATTTAATGATCTCTCTAATTATCATCGGAAGTAAGCTCGCTGCTGGCAGACATATATTTTATTTCTCAGAACTTAGAACAATGTTTATATAATGCATTTAGTGTATGTTAGCACAATTTCTGAAAATAATTGTTGAATGAATAAATGAATGAATTCTGCATCTATGAGCAGGTGTTTTCATTCATTCCCTTATTCACAAATAATTATTTCAGGTCTATATGTGCCAGGCACTCATCTAGTATTTGTTGGTATTAAACAAAGTAGGCAAAATCTTTGCCCTCATGGAACTTACATTCCAGCAGATAAACAAGCTATATAAGTAAAATATATCATATATGTAGTGGTTTGAAACTGTATTTACCCCAGACAATCATGTTTTTTAAAGCTAATCCATTCCTGTCAGTATACACCTATTGTAAGTAGGACCTTTTGATTAGGTTACTTCAGTTAAGGTGTGGTCTTAATATTCTTACTGGGTCCTTTATAAATGGGGATAAATATGGAGAGAAAGAAAGAAAGCGATGGAAGTAACAAGCTGAAAGCAACGAAACCTGGAAAAGAGGGAGAGACCTGCAGATGCTGCCACAGTGTCTTGTCATGTGACAGAAGAGTCCAGGATAACCTGCAGCCAGTCTTCAGGAAGAAAGCATTGTCTTGATGATGCCTTGATTTAGACAATTTCACACTTTAAAGCTGTAAGTTTGTAAGCTAATAAATTCCCATTGTTAAAATCCAACCCATTTTATGGTATTTGCTTTCAGCAAGAAGGCAAACTAAAATACTTTGTTAAACAGTGATAAGTATAAACAAGAAAAAATGAAGTTGAGAAAGGGGGTGTGAATTGCTGTGTGGGGTTGATATTTTAAATACAATGTTAAGGAAGGCCCCACGGAGTAAAGATCTGTAGGAAGTGAGAGAATCAGCCATAGGTGTATCTGGGGGAGAACATTTCGGCAGAAGATAGAGCAAACCTAAAGTTCCTGAAGTAGGAGCATGCTTGGCTTGTATGTAAAAGAGCAAGGAGGCCTGTATGGCTAGAGTGGACTGCACCAGGGTGAGAGTAATAGGCAGTAAAATTAGAAAAGTTAACAGGGCACCAGATGTGGGTTTTTACTCTGCCTTTTTTTTTTTTTTAATTTTATTTTATTATTTATTCCCCCACCCCCCATTATTTATGCATGCTGTCTGCTCGTCTTCTTTTTAGGAGACACTGGGAACCAAACCCAGGACCTCTCGTGTGGGAGGAAGGCACCTAATCACTTGACCCACCTCCACTCCCTGCTTGTTGTGTCTTTCATTGTGTTTCCTAGCTGTGTCTCTTCATTACATCATCTTGCTGTGTCATCATGCTGCATCATGTTGCATCAGCTCACTACACCAGCCCATGGCATCAGCTCGCTGTCTTCTTCAGGAGGCACCGGGAAGCAAACTCTGGACCTCCCATGTGGTAGGTGGGTGCCCAACTGCTTGAGCCACATCCACTTCCCCAATATAGTTTTTTTAAAGAGTGGCAAAATCAAATACAAAACACATTTGCTTATTGCCTAATCAGATTTATAGGTAACTCAATCATAAGGTAAACCAGAATTGGCAAGGTTTCAAACATAAAATGCAAATAAAAATTGAAAAACAATAATGATTACCTGTCATTTTCATGTAAAATTACACTAGACATTAAAACAGTACCTGATTAAGGAATACACAACATTTTCACTAATCTACCTTAATATTTTCTAACTCTTGCAATCTAATTGACATAAATTACTTTTGTTTTGTTTTGCTTTGTTTTTCCCTTATCCAGGCCATAGCAACCAATATGGGTTTTTACTTTGAATGAGATGGGAAGCTGTTGTTGGGACACAGTGGAGTGATATGATCTAATTTACTGAGAATGGGCTGTAGAGAGGTGGGGAAGGGGCAGAAGCAGAAGCAGGAAAATCAGTTTGGAAGCAAATGTAGTGATTCCCTGACTTCCAGGCTCATATGTCCAATGGCCTGATAAGCATCTTCCCTTACCTGACCTACAGGTACCTCAAATACTCAAAATTAAAGCCATAGTTGACCCCACCTTCACCAGATCTAATTTTACTTCTTGTTCTCTAATTCAGTCAATAGCACCACTTTGCACCTGGGCACCAGGTTGGGGACATGAAAGTTATCATTTTATTCTCTGATTCATGCCCATATTAAACTGGTCCCAAGTGCAATGGGCTGAAACTCCTCCCTCTGAAATCCTCTCCCTCCTCTCCATTCCTTCTGCTACCACCTTAGCTCAAGCCTCATCATTTCTTTCCTGTATTCATGCAGTGGACTCTGATACATGCCCTACATTAAGATTTGTGTCTCTAATCCTTTCTCCACCTTGCTTTCAGAATGAATTTCCCAACATTTGAACAGATTATGCCATTTCCCTGCTTAAATAAAAACCTACAATGACATCTTCTCAAGGTGTACTCTCCAGGCCTCTGTTGTCTTTCAGATTTCAACATTCTTTTGCCAGTCTGCCCACAACACACACATTTCCACAGCCACTAGGCTTTATCACACAACTGCACTTTCACAAAATATTCTTCATATATGGAAACCCTCTCTTCCTTCATATATTTAATCATATGAAATTATAATCTTTTGGAAGCCTTTCTTGATAACCCCAGTGAGAATTGGGGCCTTCCTTGGTGTTCAGATAGTTTTCTGTTTACTCTCTTTTGTCACTCATTTTACTTTCTGCAATTATTGCTTTTAATTCCCCCACTACATTGTGAGCTCCGTTAGAGCAGAGAATAAGTCTTTGATATTAAATAGACTTAGCTTTACATTTTAGTTTTGTTTTTTTATTACTGGCTGTGCAATTTTGAGCAATTTAGCCTTTCTGAATCTCAGTTTCCTATTCTGTAAAATGGCCAAGCTACCTTATAAACCTATTGTGAGGTTTAAAAGAGACAATGATAGTAAAGTGCTTAGTAGAAAATAGATCAAGATATATTGATACTGAGAGCTTTCAATAACTATGAGCTTTTACTCTCATCAGCAGCATCAAGAGAGACTTAGTAAAGGTAAAATGAGGACAAGGTTGGCCTCTAGGGGGACAGTTAGATCACCAGTGGCAGGTACTGATAGAGGAAAAGCACAATTGGGGGCCTACTGGGGACAGAAGCTGCAGGTCAGCTAGTGGCTCCCCTAATTAGACCAGGAGTGACAGCCAAACCATACCCAAGAGGCAACTCTCAATTGAGGCTAGCAGGAAATGGCTGAGAAGCTAGCTGAAGAAAAGTAGGACACACAAGGGACAGTCTCAGAACAGTGCTTTGAACAGAGCTCTTCTGAGGTGGGGGAGTTGAAGGCACATGGCTCCTTTAAGAGGCAAATTAAAAGTAGATACATGGTAATATAAAATAATAGCGAGTGCTATTGTTCTATGTAATATGCATTATTGCTGTACCTAGTGCTTGTCAGGAATTTTTCACATTCAATCTTCTCAGTTCTACGGATTAGGCACTATGTCCATTTTATAAATGATAAGACTGAAGTTTAGTGAAGTTAAGCAACTTGCTTGACATCACACAGGTAGTAAAGGGCATAGCCTAAATTTTAATATACTCTACCTGACTCAAAAGTTCATATTTTAAACCACTGCACACTGTCTCCCTGGTACATGCAATAGAGAGCTGTAGTTTTACAGCAATTGTGAACCAGAACCCCAATTCAGTAATACTGTCATCCTAGTAAATGACAAGTATCTTCTCTGTGTCTATGTGCCAGTTTCCTGGAACAGTGGCAAAAACAGATGACTGTGGTACCTGTGGAAAAGAGGGGAGTTAGAAGTGGATGGCCTGGGTTCAAACATTTTGATTAAATGTTTGGCTTGAGAAAGACAGTTAACCTGTCAGCTTTTCCTTATGCAAAAATGTCTCCTGATGCTCTAATCACTCTTTGCATCCATTTGTATTCATTCATTTATTCATTCAACAAATATTTCCTAAGCACCCACTATACACTCAAATACAAGGCAAGTCACTGGAATTTCATAAGGGAAAAACAGAAATTCTGCCTCTCAGAATTTCCAATCCTTACTTCAGTGCTTAGCTTATTACACTACTGTGGTTTTTTTTTTTTTTTTCTTCAATATGTTTGTTATCCTGGGTTGACTGTAAGGATGAGCTATATTTTTCACTATATCCTTAGTGGTACGAATAGCAATAAAGAGCATCTTTTATTTGTATATCTTTTGGAAAAGAAAGATCTGGGTTTGAATCTTTTATCCCTACGTATTGTTAAAGGGACATTGGGTAAGTTACTTAAGCTCTCTACACTTACGTTTCTTCATTTGTGAAATGGGAATAATGACACATCTCATATTATATTTTTGAGTATTAAATGAGATAAGGTATGCAAAGCAATCAGTTCAACACCTGGCAAATGAAAGACTTACTGAATCTGATATTATTATTAATAATTTGGTACGTTGTTCAAAACATAATATTTAATCAATAAATGGTTAATAAAAATTAATGAAATAAGGTAATGTAAATGAAAGCATTTTATCCATGATTGGGTTGTAAAATGAAACATTTTCTGAAAAGTTTACAAATGCACTTAATCACTTTCTATTACCACTTCCCTACTGGAAGATAAAATTTGAAAACTTATTTAGTTTATTGTTAAATTTTAATTTTATGAAAATACTCATGATAAAAATATTTGTTCCATAAGTCAGAAAAGGTAATGAAACATGAATAGTTAGCACAATAAAAGCTCACTTATATGCAAAATAAATTTACGGTTATCTGATTGTTTTGCCTGAATCAGCTGCTTAGTTAAAAATTAGTCTGATTCATAATTTTGGCATATGAAATTAAAGAAAAACAACAAAAAACCTAAATTGAACAATTTGTGTGAAACAGGTATTGCTAGTCACCTTATTTAATTCTACCTTGCCCATTTCTGAAAGTCTAAAGCAGACCCACCTGTCAAGGGCCAGCCTGCATGATTTCTATTCCAGAAACCATTTATAACCCTAAGCCTAAAGTAAGCACTGTTTTGTGTTTCTTTCTCTCGCCACATCCCATGTTGCATTAATTATTTGGGTATTGGTCTTTCTTAGCCTCTAGAGTTCTGCAGGAAAAAAATCAGTATGATAGGTATCTTTGCTTCTCATGGTACTTGATACAGTACTTTGTAAAGAAGAATTATATGTCAAATGAATTAATGAAATTGAAAATCAATGAATCATGGAATATATGAATAGTTAGTTCATTTCTGAACCATTACTTTATTTAGACACATTCACCAAAACATTACCTATATTTTGAATGTATGATATTTCAAAATTTTAGAAAACTTGCTTCATGTACTGTGTAGTGAGACAATCACTCCTTTGCCCTTCATGCCAGCATCCACTCTCTCGTTCATTCAATATTGTTCATTGAGTGCCTATTATATGCCAGGTACTACATGAAACAATGAAGATCTATCCCCACCCAGCCAACAGAAGGTTCTTTATAAAACAGGAAACTTCTGTGTTTCATCATTTTCTGGAAAAGATGGAATTCTTTAGCATGGCACACAAACTTCCGCTTATCTGCCTAAACTTATCTTTGCTGGGTGTAACCCCCTACTTCCATATGTCCGATTCTCCAGCCATACAGAACTCCTTACAATTTCTTACCATCATATGGACTCTCATGTTTCTGGACCTTGGAATATGGTATTCCAAGTGTTTAGGATATCTTCACTACTAGTAACTTCTATTTAGTCTTTAAGACTCATCTCAAATCACCTACTCTGGACAATCTATTCTGACCAAGCAGAGCCATCCCTAACTGGCTTTGTGAAAGTTCTCACTTTGGTGTGCTCTTTGCAACCCATTTTTGTTTCTGTCCTCATATTTAATGCAATCTGTTCTAATGATTTACCTGTGACTCTTCTACTGGGCTGTAATTTCCTTGATCAATAGCTATGTGTACTGTTTATTTTTATGTGCCTAGTGCCTAGGAAATAGGAGGTACTCAACAAATTCTTTCTGTAGTGGAAAAAAAAATCAAGGGATATTTTAACAACAGCCATTCATTATGATTACAAAAGTATCCATTTTAATAAGCAAATATATGTTAGAATATGTTAATAATAATAATACCTTATATTTATATAGTGCTTTATTCTTTCCAAAATGCTTTTGCACTAGAATAAACTGAAAATGTATATTACAAATAAGTTGTAAATGCCTAACACTTGTCTGTTTAAGTTGAGGTAATCATAAGAGCTCTTCTGATTTGTAATTTTCCTCCTTCCTGATGGAACTGCCTTTCCCCATTTCCTTGAGGTTAGTCATGGATGTGTGATATGCTTTGGCCAGTGCAACTGAGGAGAAGCGGAACTTCCCAGGCTAGAGTGGAAATGTTAAGGAAACAGTGCCGATTCTCCTCAACATGGATGAACGATGTCAAACTGAGTTCCTGAGTAAAGATGACAAGGATCAGAGCTTTTGGCTGACATGAGATGGATATGCAGTAGGAAAAAGAAAAGCAAAACCAGCGCAAGCAAAATAAACCCTTTTTTCTTAAAGTCACTGAGATTTTTAAGGGTCTTTGTTACTGCCACACAACCAGAAGCCTACCTTGCAACCCGGGGTACTAACTTTGCCAGGAGGCTACATTTTGAACTCAGGTACCCTTTCTTTTTGTGAAAATTCATGGGGCGCACACTGTGTTCCCACACCATGCTGGGGACTTGGATAAATAAGACCCAGTCTCCTTGCCTTAAGACAGACACAAAATGAATGGATTGGTGATGTGGGTGCCACATGGGATGTACCTTGAGGCGTACAAAGAAGAAGGGGGTTCTACCTGGGGGCACCAGGAAAGGCCCCTGAAGGAAAGTGGGGAGCACTAAGCCCTGGAACAAGGGTGAGGGAAAGGGAGCACTCCAGGCAGACCACTGTATAAGCAAAGGCAGGGACTGCCCTGAGGGCTGGTACCAGCTCTGTCGTGAATAATACCCAGGGTATGTTCATCTTATATAAAGGTATTTCTCTAAATTACGTAGGTCCCCTGATCATTATTTAATCCAAGGAAAGATCAAAGTTGCAAATAGAAACATAGTTTGATGATCATGCTGGTTCTGCCTATGTGTTTAGCAGGGAAAGAAATTTAGACCATTGGCATAGAACTGTGAATTCTGGTGATAGAAAGGCAATAGCTACGAAAGAGTGAGGAAGAAGATGGTAAAGGCATTTGACCTTGAAGAAGATTAATCTGAAAAGAGTTGGATCCCAAAGCAGGTGTTACTGATACTTTTGTCTATCTTTGTCAGAAGATAGGAAGAAGGAGAAATAATTATATCAACCAAACAATCCAATACATTTGACTGCTTTCAGAGGAGAGGAAACACTGTTTATTGACTGCTGACTACACAGCTTTAATTAGTACTGTAGGGGTCGAAAAGGCAAGGTATCCTATTTTTCAGGTCCTGCCTTCTTAGTTTGGTTTTTTGGATCACTAATTTGAGAACTAAGTGAGTCAAGATCAAAATGTATTATATATTTCCCTAACATTTGCACACAGATAGTGTAAAAAGGATATTCTTTAGTTGGCCCAAGTAGCCTCAAACTATTTACTATAGGTTTTCTAAGAAAAAAAGTAATATACATTGAGTATTTATATATATAATAGAAACATATATATATAATATAATATAGCTGGAGACACACCTATGCACATACAATTAAAGTATCCCTATAGTAAAAGTATTAAGTTTCTTTTAAAACAGAAGAGAATGAAGCAGAGGAAAATGAATGTCATTTCCAGGTTTTCCTATCAACTCTCAACTCTTGGAAAATTTGAGTTCAGAGTCTTTAATGGCTGGCCAGATTCTCAAACTGATTTAAAAACATTATATACCTTATTTTCACACTTTAATGAACATCAGCATTTGTTGTGTTTTAAAACAATTATTAGTTCACATTCTATGGGGAAAAAATGCTTTATTTATAAATTTGTGACACGAGAACTTTTCTGAGGCTTGCACTTTAGAAACTCAATATAACCAAATATGGCTTTTCTCATATAGCTAAAGCATTCATTTAGCATCATTTAAATAGTAAGCTCCTGATGATTGTAAATGCTGACAGTATATCAACTAATTGACAGAGAATCTTGAAGGACAGAGAAATGGCAAAGGTGTTATGAAGGATGGCCAATTGAAAATCAATCAGAAATGCAGAAAAAAATTCTCTTCTAATGTAAGTCAATGTGATTGGATTTGCCCTTATTTGATTTGCACCTAACTTTATAAATTTACCTAATGAATAAAAGACACATAAGCAAAAAATTAACTTCGATGGTTTGGGGTTTGTGTGCTCTGTCTCCAATTTGCCTCAAATTAATTTCTAAATTAATGTTTTTAGTCAAAATTAGTTGGACGAACATGTTAAACCAATTATGCCTTTCCAATTTCTGAAAACTCCTCTGCCACACCAGACCATAATTCAATGTTGAAGCTTCTCAAATCAACCTTTCCTATCTTGGGCGTTCCCTGGGAATCAGCTCTACATTTCTGACTTCCAGTAGGACAAACCTACTCATCCTCAAACCCAACATACCATATATTCTTTACAAATTACTTGTGGAGCACAGACCTTGTGCTAGTACCCAGCTAAGTTCAGGACATTCAGTGCTAAACAAAAAATGCTTTCTCAAGATTATTAAGGTTCCAACCTAAAATTAATGCCATCCTCCCCCTGCCCCCCACGATTTAATAAAAACATCCTCATTTTTCTCACTATTTTAAAAATCTTTTAGGCTGAATTCCCCGGAATAATTATTTTAGTTGTTTTTTTTCTTCTCATTCTTTACACTCAATTTACTACTAAGTATTACTTCTTTAAAATGTTCCTAATATTTAGTCTTTCATTCATCAATACATTTTTACCGAACACCTACCATGTGTCAGGCACTGTTCTAGGCTCTGGAAATCTAACAACTACAACAACAAAAATCAAAAGATAAACCAAAATAGTTTGCATATTAGAGGGGAAAGATAGACTATGAATAAAATAAATAAGGGGTGAGGAAAGGTATGAAAAGCAACACATGAAAGGCATTAGGGGCTATCTGTGTGGTAGGTAACTTTAGTAGTTACCTTTTGTTCTTTACAGAATACAGAGTATTACCGGTCTTTTGCAATTTTTGGTGTCCCTAATTCCACATCTCACCAGCTTAGTCATCCTTTTTAATTCTTCCAGGTCATTCTTCAGAAGAGACTGAGCTCATCACATCACACTTTTGGTGATGGATTCTATGCTTAACAAATAACTTCTGAAAATTGTTTGTCATTATCTGTTCATCTCCTACATTATCTCAAATGGTTCCCCTCTACTCCCTAATGCCTACTCCCAAGTTTTATCATCTAATAGGCCATTTCTCCTTCCATGCCTTAGCTCATACTTTCCCCTGTCTTAGAATTCTCTCCCCACTTCTTTTCAATATTCTATCTTCCCTTCACTTAAGTTTCAACTCAAGCCTCACTTTTCTCTGAAGCTTTTCTGTCTAACCTAGTATAGACTGTCTCTTCCCCACTTCTATAACATGAATATTAAAAACTCTTAGGACTCTAAGTTAGAACCAATATACAGCAGTGTTCATTATGTGGTAGATTTGTACCCTGGTCCTCTTCCTGAGAGCAGACACAAAGTTTCTGTTCTCTTAAATATCCCTCAGGTCCAACACTCCTGCCGGTTAATAAATTGCTAATCTCCTTCTTCCAATTAGAACTTCAAGTTTTACTTGAAATGTTCAGCTTCTTGTCAGTTTCTTATATCACAATCTAACTCCAGGAACTAATTTGTTTTCCCATATCACAAGTTTCCACTCTATAATGAAATCACGAAACTGAAACCACTGAGAACATTATCATTATTTAGATTATTTACTCTTATTCATACTGTTGGCACTTTCTTTAATCCTAGAGAGCATTCTATTATGTATAGTTGGTTTTAAATGATAAAAATTGTAATTCATACAAAAGTACACCAAGTATCATCTTACATCAAAAAGTTTAAAGTTTAATCCCAACAAAAGTTTTTTCAGCTTTGTATGAAAAATTGTGATAATATTTGTCATCCTTTGTCATCACAATCTACTTATTCCTAATACCTCTAGACATAGTAATGATCTGCATATCACCCATCACTTAATGAGAAAGGTAAAGGCAAGCCAGTCTTTGTCAGATCCAGCTTTCTGTATCCAAGGAGAACAAAGAATTTAAATGTGAAAATGCTCTCTAACTGGGTTCAGGTCATGTTTTATTTAACTAATCTGTCCTTGAATGAATCCTCTTGCCTAATTTTCAAGAGGCACACAAAGGGAAAAGAGGATTATTTTTTACTGTGTTCTGCGCTCTTGGCTACTTCATCTCAAAAATTTCACATGTATCATATCTCATAGAAATAAACAGTTTAAATCTTGTTAGGACTTTGCCCAGGGAGATTTTGCTGTGTTCTTTTCCAACTCCACAGAGTTGCTTCAGAGTCTTCCTTTCATTCCGGATAATATAGATACCAAAGAGAAAAAAAACTGATCCTCTGCTTTGCTTAGTCTAACTAGTTTCAGGTATGAGTAAAAAAAATCTTCTTTTTTTAAATGCCAGGCTAATGACATAAATGCCCAGTTTCTTTTGTATTGCTAGTTTAACATTACAGTTATTTTAAAAGGGGAACAATACAAGTACTTTAAAGCATAGCTTTATTATTACAATCCCTGTTCATTCTAATTCTATGCTGAATGCATTAACCTATATTTCTAAAAAGAATGAGAGTGACCTGTGTCAATCATGTCTACCCTGCATCTAATACCTTGCCTGGACTAAGCCTTGAAAGATAAATGCCAGATGAATGAATAAATGAATGATTGCAAGCTCTTGTTTTTCAATTTAATCTTTCTGTATTGAGGGTCATTTTTTTATATCTTCTTAAATGTATACCAATATTTTATCATTAATGGAAAGTGGGGAAATATTTTGAAGCATTTCAACACTAGCAAACTTTAAATTATGTGAGCTTTTTTCAGGTATCATAAACACATTTCAGAACCCAAGATTATGTGTAGGTTAAAAAAAAAAAAGAAGATGAAAAAGTGATCAACCCATGAAACAACAAACTGTCTTTATGTCTCCACAAATTTAGCAAGTAGATTTTTGTATCACTCAAACCAAAGGTGATTTTTTTTTACTTAAGTATGATAATCTTATGCCCATTAAAGTAATTATCCTGATTTGGTCCGAATGAGCTATTTTCTGTTTCCAGTATACACTCTATACTAGTATGCTTGTATAGCTTTGCCCAATATTCCCTTCCCCCATCTCTCTATATACAATCCTACTTAGCCTTTAATACCAATTTAAAAGTCACTTCGTCCATGAAGACTTTCCATAAATCTCCAAATGAAAGTAATATCTTCCTCAAAAAAAGTAGCTATTTGTCAATTGTGTTTGCCATAAAGACCAAAATTTCAAATATGGAGAGCCTGTTTAAAGTTCCAGTTCTACATTTACTACCTGAATGGTCAAGAGCAGGTCACTTTACTTTATAAACCTTGTTATAGTGATCTGACAAATGGCAGTACTAGTACTTGCCTCAATGTAGCAGAGACAATGCTTTCTGTTTATTTCATTATTTCCTCTTTTCGGTAGACAGGAAAACATTTTCCAGCTTTGTTGGGGGCGATGTTGTATGAATATAACTATCATGGCCGTCTCTACCTTCTCTTTCTTTGTCTTCTCCTTCTCCTTCTTCCTAAGTTCGCGCCACAAAATTCCCGCGCGCGGGAATAGTCACCACGCCTAGGATCTCAAACTATCCAATCATGTACTGACACCTAAAACTTAAGGCACTTCCCTTTTCCCTCCCCTTT
>JAQZBX010010839.1:0-43689 GCA_029593785.1 Cabassous unicinctus
AAAGCGTGGAAATTACCATGACAGATTATGCAGATAGAAAATGTTAGGGATATACAATTAACTGCAAAAGGCAATGTTAATCTTCATTGAGTCCAGTATGGTTACAACTATCCAGAGGTGTGGCCGTGTGCACTGACGGAGCTGGGGCGTGACTGTACAGGGTGTCGGGGCAGGAGGTCGTGAGCTATTCTTTTCTTTTTTGTGTTGAAAGGTCTGTGTCCCAGCACACTCTTCTGTGCCTTCCTTTGCCCAAAACATTCTTATAATTATTGGGTTTGGTACTCACCAGTCTTATGATTGGCCAACAGGGACCTCATAAAGTCCTCCCAAAGCCCCCTATAAAATTCACATGATTGCAAAAAAGAGCTCTGCACCTGGACAAGAGGTCTGGCTTTGGATCCGTCACCTCGACTTAGAGGCCATATGACCTTAGACAAGCCCCTGAAGCTATCTGGTCCTTGGCACCTGTGACTGTGAAGTAGGGTCAAGAGGAAACAGGAGAGGTCCCTAAGGCTGTGTGGCCTGGCACGTGTGGCCAGGGAGGCTTCGGCTGATATCTGTTGAAACTTCACCATCTAGGAAAACCGAGCTGTGTTCCCTCCTGCATAGAATAGTTGCTTTCTTAGCTTTGAAGATTCTTAAGTGGTGAAACTTCAGCCACATTAAAAAGAGCCAGAATCAGTTAAGACTCTTTAAGTTAAAGGAGACAGAAAATCCAGTGCCAGTTGACTTATGCAATGAAGAGAAGGTACAGATTCTTGTCACTGAAAGGCCCCACTTAGGGCCCAGCAAGGCTTGATCCTACAGCTCAAACTATGCCTTCCCCCCTGTCACCACGGTGTCAGCTGCATCCTTGTACTCTGCCCCCTCCCCCACCCAATGCCCAGTCCCGTCTCTGCCCTTTCCCCTGCCATCCCTCATAGCTGGAGTAGTTCTGGCCTTTCACCCTCCAGGGAAAAAGGGATGGTTCTCCCTACACAAATCTGAGATGGCCTGCACACGTCAACCACGTTGGGTCCCATGCCATTATGGAGCCACTTCTTCCCCATGGCCCAGAGGACGGGACTCAGGGATTAGTTGGGACCGGTTGGGCTCCCCCTTGGGGAGGGGGAGGGTCAACCCCTTATATCTCAAGGCTGAGAAAAGAGAGGGGTGCCTTCCCCAGAGGGAGATCAGGTGGTCCCAACGAGGGAGGGGCGCCAAATGCCAGGGACCAGGGAGCTTCCCAACCAGATCCCCAAGCAGGATCCTCAGTAAAGCCACACAGTAAGCAGGAGTAGCTGGCGGGCTGCAACACTGACAAGTTGGGACATTTCCATAGTTAGTAGACTTTTCAGTTTCTTCGTCTAGAACTCGGCCGCAGGAATTTACACGTTTTAGATTAAGCTGGGGCGTGAGGTCCAGCAGTCCCTCTGCGAGGCAGCTCGCCTTCCATCTGGCCCTCCTCCCCAGCGCCAGCGAACCATGTGGACACTGCTGCTTCCTCACACCTTCCAGATCTTTCCTCTGGCAGTGGGCACTCCTCACAAGTACAGTCTCATTAACCTCCCCATTCCCCTGCGTGAGGCAGGCCAGTTTAGGTTCAGCACTATCCGGCAAGCCTCGGACTCAGGCCCAGGGCAGCAGAGGGCTTGGCCGGGACCCATGCTGTGGCAGTGGAGGAAGAAGCCATGGGCTCTGCAAGCCAAGCTGATAAAAGCAGCCCTGTGTTCCCACTGGGAGCTACGTGCTGACCTCTCCCCGCCCCTTCCCTCTCTCCCTGTCCCCATCCAACAGTGCCTGGCAATCGAGACTTGTCCAAACACATGCCAAGAGCGACGGCACATCTCGCTGGTGATTAATTAAAAAAATAAGTAGGGAGCAGTTGCCATTCATTTGCTCAGCTCCCTGCTCACAGAGCCACTGCAGATTAAGCAGTACTAATTAACAGAGGGCACGTGCACACGGGGAGTGCACCATTTTATGAGTGACTGATCCGTGGCAACCGTCACTGCCAGCCGGAGCCCGAAGGGGCCTCTGGAAGCCATTCCACAGTGGTGCCACTTACTGATGGCGTTCACGCAGACCGTCAGCAGACGCCCTCCCTGGGGGCAAGTGGGGGGGACAGGCATTAAAAATCAGTCAAGGAGAAAAGTGGCAGGAGGTGCACCCTAATCGGATGCACACAGAGGCCAGGACTTGTATTCCGGCCTCCTCGGGGCTGGTGTCCTGCTTGCCTGGATTCAGCAGAAGCCATGATGCGCCTCCAGACATGGGCATTGGGCAGCGGGGAGGGCAGCGCACATTCAGGCAGAATCCTAATTTGCCAACCCTTATGGAATACTTACCAAGTACCAGGGGACCCAGTAACTAGGTTTTAAGTGCTTTACAAAAAGAAACTCAATTTTCATAAAATCCATGATTAGTGGGTTCTATATCACCCTCATTTTACAGATGGGGAAACTGAGGCACTGAGAGGTTAAATAATTTCTTGAAGAGCACCATCCAGCTGTGATCAGTGGTCAAATTGACTTCAGACCTACCGTGTTTCCATTCTTTGACCCTGTTTTTCTCTGCCCGAAGGATCAATTGACAGTGGACGTGGAAGAGATGAAAGATGCCGTCTACGTGACCATGGAGATCCTATCCAACTGGGGCAGCGCGTCCTGGGTGGGTCTCACCGAAGTCGAGTTCTTTGACCCGGACGGCACTAAGCTTTACGTGTCACCTCATGATGTGGATGTCCGAAACGCACACACCCCTGGGGACCTGAGCTGCCTTGTCAATAGGAACTTGGCTGTAAGTGGCTCCTTGGCCGCATGTTTTGATGCCTCTGCTTTGCCCATCCTAGGCCCGGGAGCAGGCTGTGGGTCCAGGCAGAGGGAAGAACAGAGAAACCTACCACCATCGTCCATGGGGCAGAGCTGGGGGGAGGAGCCTGAGGAGAAGGCCAGAAAGGCCTCCCAACTGTCTCTCCCTCAAGCTCTCTGCCAGATCCCTGCCCTGTGGGTCGGGGGGGCGGTGGAGAAAGGAGGAGCCAGTTCACCCCCTTAGAGCCACCTTGTAGCTGACCAAGGCACCGCCCAGTGCTTGTCATGGAGCTCCACGCCCTTGCTTTGTAGATGAAGATACAAAGGCAGGAAGAAGGGGGTTGGCTGGGCCAAGGCACACAGCTGGGACACGGTGGAGCCCATTCACACGCTGTAGCCCGGCCCAGAGCCCAGAACCCACCCCTCAGGGTCCTTCTACCCTGGGGACCACATGCCTGGCGTGAACTGAGCACCCAACCGACCAATGCTGAGCGCTTCTTTCCTTTAAATAGCTAACAGTTTTTTTTTTCACAAACGCACTGGCTTTTCCCCTTCCTGCCACTTGCAAGTTGGACACAAGACAATGAGCTAAATTGAAAAAGACTGGCCAGCGGTGCAATCTTTACTATGATGAATGTGCTTCGGCCTGGTTCATAATTACCCCTGGGAGGGGCCTGAGAAACTAGGACTGGAGGTAGCCTCTGGGGCGGGGACATGGGTGGGCAGGGGACAGGGGCGAAAGGAAGACTTTTCATCGGGTCCTCTCTTGCACCTGTAAAATTTCCTGCCACATACAATTATCTATTCAGAAAAGCAAATTATGACTTTTTTTTTTAAGTATAGAAAATGACAATAGCTGCCATAAGCTTAGCTCTTGCCTTGTGCCAGGCACTGTGTTGAGTGCTTCCTACAGATAATCTTATTTATTCCTGAGCAGTGCACGGGCGTGAGAAGCAGAAAGGCCTGGGTTCAAAATGTTGTCACAGCTTCATGACTGCAAGCAACTCACCTAATCTGTACTGCAGTTTCCTCATCTGTAAAATGGGGACAACAGTTTCCCTTACCTTGATGCAAAGTGATAAGGATCTCTAAAGCCTGGTTCTTCCTGAGAGCTCCACAACATCAGCTATAATTATTATCTTGTTATGTTTAAATAGTATTATTATTCCCATTTTAAAGAAGAGGAAACAAGAAAGGAAGGCTTTGAAATCTCCAGTCCAGAGACCCAGGTTTTGGTCTTGACTCCATGACCTTGGACAACCTTCCTGCATTCTCTGAGATTCGGGTTTTCTGCCCCTTGTGAAATGGGAGGGAGGAGGTAATCCACTATGGTTCTTAGGTTGCCAGCAGCTGAAGCTGAGTCTGGCTCACTTTAGCAATTTTCTAAAACTGAAATTTGTTGCAAGTCTTTTGAATAGCTGGTCTGCTCACCATCACTCAGGCTAGAAGAGGCCACAACCCATGGTCGTGCTGGGGTTCTGGGTGGCATCCTGGGATGCACGAGCACCAGGGCTTTGGTGTTAGGGGGAGGGGGTTGGGTGATTTCTGGTTGATTGGTTTGTCCCCCCGTTGCTTTGCTCAAGATACCCCGTCCCAGGAGAGGAAGGCTGGTAGGCCACGCTTGGGTCAAAGGCCCACCTTCTGGCTTAGAGGGCAGGACACCTTGATACCAGTTCCACCAACAGTGCCCCAGCAGGGGAAAGTGATTGCCCCTGAAGAAAGTCAGGCATGTTCCCAAAAGAAAGGTGGGGTAGCTGGTGGGCAGCCAGGAAACAACAGCCACCTCCAGTGTTGGAGTGTCTGAGATTCCTTCCAGACCAGCCGCTCCTGTGATACCAAACATCGAAAGAAGTAGGTCCTGTGGGTAATGACTACTTGCAAGCTCTAGCCTTGATACCCCTGCTCTGCTCTCAAGTCTACAGGCTCCAAAGTTTGCTGCTGAGGCTTGGACCAGTTCTTGGCCCCTCATCCCCCTGGTGCAGAAAGCAGTAGCTTTTTGGAAGTCTGCTCGGCAGGACAGCACACACCGGCAGTGATAAAAAGTGTCATTGGAGTGGATGGGAACCAATTCTGATGCTTGCACTCCCTTTCCCTCCATTTAGCAGAGACTGACGATGACTGATGACAGGGAGAACTTTGGCTCCTGGTTTTGGAGGGCTTATGGCTTTTTTTATTTTTTTGGCCCAGAGGTTGGGACCTAAGGACCTGTCTCACCCAGGGCTGCTGGATCTCTGGGCCCAGCTGTGGTGGGGTCTGAATTCCCCCTGCTATCCTCGCTTGGGGTCTCCCTGGGAATAGTCCTGTGTGCCAGGTCTAGGGCTTCCAGAACACGTTGCCTCTCAGAATCACCCCATTTCACTGGCACAAATGGAAGACCCACAGTGCATCAGCCAGGGCCTCGTTCATCACCTTGTTTGAGCCTCACGTCAACCTTGGGAAGATTCTCCAAGTTTTGTAAATAAGAAAACCAGGTCTTGCGGAGGTTAAGTGGTTTGCTCCAGGTCCAGCTGTGGAGTAGTGGAGGCTAGCTGAAAGCAGAATGGAAGTGGAGCCTGGGTTGGAAAGAGAAGTTGTTTCTATGGAGGTGAATTGGGGGCATGTAGGAAGCTGTGGGAGTCCCCAGGCTCAAAGCAAACCATCCTCCCTTCTCTGCCTACACTGTCTCTCAGTGGCCTCACCCTGGCCCATGGCTGCAAGATGACTCCAAATTTATATACCCTGCCCTGCCTGCTCCCCTGAGCTCCTGACTATCAATTTCCTGCTTGACAGCTCTTCTCAGATGTCTAGTAGCCATTTCAGACTTGAGAAACGCCAAACCTGAGTTTTGATTACCTCTGCCCACAGCCACATCTCTTCCTCTCCCACTAGGCCTTTGCTCTGTAAATGGCATCACTGTCCACTCGGCTGCCCACGCTGACCACCGAGAGTCTTCCTTGGCTCCCCCCAGTCTCCTCTCCAGCTCCTGCCAGCCCACCAGCAAGTCCTGTTGATTCTGCCTCAAAGTGGAGCCCAATTCTGGCTCCTTCTCTCACCTGCACTGACACCTCCCATGTTCCATCACCCATTCTCTCACTTGGACTATTAAACAGCCTCCATTCTCATCTTCCTTCGTCACTTCTTGCCCTATCACTCCATCTTCCACTCAGTATTAAAGTAATCCTTTCAAAATATCAGGTCGTGCCCCTCCTCTGCTTAAGTCCCAGGGGTGACATCCCATTGCACTTAGAAATAAAATCCAGATGTCCCCGCATGGCCTGGGAGGCTCTCCCGAACAGGCCTCCAGCTCCCTCTCTGACTTCTTCGTACTCCCCCGCCTCACACACAGGGTCCCAGCCCCGCAGGCCTTCCTTCTGGAGCTGCCCACCTCATGGCCACCTCTGGGTTCTGTCCTCGCTGTGCCCTCTGCCCAGCACGCCCTTCCAGCGGGTCTTCACGTGGCTGACCCCTCATTTGGGTCTCAGCCCAAATATTTCAGCAAGAACTTCCCTGACCCTGCATAAGAGTCCTTTCTCCTGCCCCACTCCAGGTGCTGCCACATCATCCTGTTTCTTCTCTTCTCTTTTTTTTTTTCCCCAGAGCATTTCTCACTAAAAGAAATGTCCACTTGTTTATTATATGTCTTCCCATTTAATCTGTAAGTTCTTACCTATCCTCTTTATGTGATATCCCCAGCACATAAAGGTGTACAATAACATATTTATTTAATTTTTTATTTGGAAAGGATTATAGACTCACAGGAAGTTGTAAAAATAGTACAAAGGACAGAAAAACAATAGAGGAAAATCAATGAAGCCAAAATTTGGTTCTTTGAAAAGATTAACAAAATTGACAAACCTTTAGCTAGAGGTTTTTCTCTAACCAAGAAAAAAAGAGAGAACACTCAAATTACTAAAATCAGGAATGAAAGAAGGTACATTGCCACCAACTTTACAGAAATAAAAAGTATTGTAAGGGAATATTATGAACAGTCATAGCCAACAAATTAGACAACATAGATGAAATGGACAAATTCCTACAAAGACAAACTACTGAAACAGACTCAAGAAGAAATGGATAATCTGAGTAGACCCATAACAAGTAAAGAGATTGAATAAGTCATCAAAAATCTACCCGCAAAAAAAAAAAACCCCAGGACCAGATGGTTTTACTTGGTAATTCTATGAAGAATTAGCATTAATCCAAAAGATGCAAGTGGGAAGAACACTTTCCAACTCATTCTGTGAGGCCATTATTACCCTGATAGCAAAACCAGACAAAGATATCACAAGAAAAGAAAACTACAGACAATATCCTATGTGAACATAGATAGAAAAATCCTTACTATGTATTAGCAAACTGAATCCAGCAGCTTATGAAAATGATTATACGCTATGACCAAGTGGGATTTATTCCAGTAATTCAAGGGTGGTTCAACATATGAGCATCAATCAGTGTAATATACCATCTTAATAGAATAAAGGCAAAAATCATATGGTCATTTCAACAGAAAAATGATCAAAACTCTCAATAAACTAGGAATAGAAGGGAGCTTCTTCAACATAATAAAGGACATATATGAAAAACATACAGATGACATCATAGTGGTGAAAGACTGAAAGCTTCTCCCCTGCCCCCTAAGATCAGGAACAAACCAAAGATGCCCACTTTCACCACTGCTGTTCAACATTGTACTGGAAGTTCTATCCAGAATGATCAAATAAGAAAAAGAAATAAAAGCATCCAGTTTGGAAATGAGAAGTAAAACTATATTTATAAATGATTCTATATATAGAAAACCCCAAAGAATCTACAAGAAAGCTACTAGAGCTAATTAACAAATTCAGCAAAGTTGCAGGATACAAGATTATCACACAAAAATCCCTTGTGTTTCTATACACCAGCAATGAACAATACAAAAAGGAAATTAAGAAAACAATTTCATTTACAATAGTATCTAAAATAATAAAATATCTAGGAATAAATTTAACCAGCTTATACACTGAAAACTGTAAACTATTGCTGAAAGAAATTAAAGACAATGTAAGTAAATGAAAGACATCCCACATTCACAGATTGGCGCTCCATGTTAAGATATCAATACAACTCAAAGCAGTGTACAGATTTGATATGATCCTTATCAAAATCCCAGCAGCCTTTTTGCAGAAATGGAAAAGCTCATCCTCATATTCATATGAAATTGCAAGGGGCCCTGAATAGCCAAAACTATCCTGAAAAAGAAAAGCAAAGCTGGAGGACTGTTACTTCCCAATTTCAAAACTTATTACAAAACTACAATGATAAAAAACACTGTGGTACTTGCATAAGGGCATACATATAAACCAATGGAATAGAACTGAAAATTCAAAAATAAACCCTCTCATCTATTGGCCAGATTATTTTGGACAAGGCTGCCAGGTCCATTCAATGGGGAAAGAATAGCCTCTTCAATAAATGGTGGCAAGGAAACTGGATTCTGGATGCAAAAGAATAAAATTGGACCCCTACCTCATACCATAAACAAAAATTAACTCAAAATGAGACAACAACCTAAATGTAAGAGCCAAACTCATAAAACTTTTAGAAGAAAACGTAGGGGAAAAGCTTTAAGATCTTAGATTTGGCAAAGGATTCTATATAAGCAAGGCACCAAAAGCATGAGCAACCAAAGAAAATAATTTAGATTTCATCAAAATTTAAAACTTTTGTGCATCAAAGGACGCGATCAAGAAAGTGAAAATACGACTGACTGGATGGGTAAAAATATTTGAAAGTCATATACCTAATATCCAGAATATGTAAAGAGCTCTTACAACACAATAACAAAAAGACAAAAAAAAAAACAAAAAACCAAGAAATGAGCACAGGACTTGAACAGGCATTTCTCTAAAGAAGATCTACAAATGACCCGTAAGTATATGAATAAGCAGCATCAGTAGTCATCAAGGAAAGGCAAATCAAAACCACAACAAGATATCCTTCACATTCACCAGGATGACTATCATTACAAAGAAAAAAGGAAGGAAAGAGGGAGGGAGGGAGGGACGGAAGGAAGGGAAAAAAAACAGAAAATATCAAGTGTTGGTGAGGTTGTGGTGCAATTTGGATCCCTCATACACTAGTGGTGAGAAAGTAAAATTGTGCAGCCACTGTGGAAAGCAATGTGGCAGCTTCCCAAACAATTAAGCATAGAGTTACCATATGACCAGCAATTCCACTCCTAGGCATATACCCAAGAGAAATGAAAGCATATATTCATGCACAAGCTGGCACATGAATATTCATAGCAGTATTATTCGTAATAGCCAAGAAATGGAAACACCCTAAATGTCTTTTAGCCAATGAATAGATGAATAAAATGTGGTTTATCCATGTAGTGGAAATATTATGCAGCCATAAAAAGAAATGAAGTACTGATACCTGCTATAACATAATTGAACCGTAAAAATCTGCCTGGTGAAAGAAGCCAGAGAAGGCCATCTATTGTAGGATTCCATTATATGAACTGTCCAGTATAGACAGAAAGTTGATCAGTGGTTACCAGGGTCCTGCGAGGAGAGGAAAACGAGTGACTGCTACTAGGTACAGGGTGTCTTTTGGGGACAATGACAATGTACTGTAATTAGATACCGGTGATATTTGTGCCACCTTGTGAATATCCTAAAAACCACTGAATCGTACAGTTTAAAATGGTGGCGTTTTCAGCAAGTGAATTACATCTCAAAAACAATAGTACGGAGAGGTGGCAAGGGCTCTTGCCCAGCTTCCCCCAAGGGTAACCTCCTACATAACTGTTGTATAATATCAAAATCAGGAAACCAATGTGGGTACAATTTACAGACCTTATTCAGACTTCACCAGTTTATGCACACACTCATTTGTGTATGTGTATGTGCACGTAGTTGTGTACGATTTCTCATGTAACCACCAGTGCATTGAGACACGGAATGTACCCCTTTACGTCCACACCCTCCCAACCCCATCACTGACCCCTGGCAACCACTGAGCTGTTCTCCATGTCTGTACTTTTTGTCATTTCAAAAATGTTCTACACATAGCATCGTACAGTGTGTACCCTCTGGAGATTGGCTTTTCCCACTCAGCATCATGCACTTGAGATTGTTGCATGTATCAAGAAATTTGGTCCTTTTATGCAATACCCTATTTACCGATCAAAATTGGAGCTACTCCAAGGGCAGCCAGGTGTCTCCCAGAGGGTGCCTGGATCTGCGTTAAGTTTTACAGCAACAGAAACACGCCTTTGGTTTGGAAGTTGGAAAATCCTGTCTTCAGAGAGGCCTTCCTGGACTGTTCAGTGTTAAGACACCCTTCCATCTGCCATGAATAATTCCCTCTTATTTTCTCCCTAGAATTTATCCCTGTACGTTTGCCTCCTATTAGCACAGATCTGGGCCCGGTGGGTCCTGTCACCCCCAGACCCCCTGCACTGAGCTCAGCCCCTGCCACCCAGGGGGACTCCGTCACTCTCTCTTGGATGAGGGGGCAGCAGGTGCTTGTCGGCGGCCTGCCCACGCCCCCTTGTCCTCACCACTTCAGTGCACGCTGGCTGTTCTTCCAGCTGCCAGCGCCACCAGCTCTTTGGTGGAGCATATTTTCTCTGGCCTCTGGGGCCCACTTTGCATCTGGTGCAGCATGCCTGAACGGGTGGGGAATTGAGCCCCTGGGCGTAGCCCTCAGCCCTTGGGCACTGAATACGTGGGCAAATCATCCCCCTCACTGAGCTTTGGTTTTCAGTCTATAGCACAGGTGCCAGAGAAATACCCACCTCCCAGGGTTCTGAGAGACAAGTGAGATGGCGTGGAAGTGCCCTGGGTCTTACTCAGCCCTCTTTGTTGCCGCCTGCGATGGGGAGATGGGGAGGCAGCAGCAGACGCTCCACCTGCTGGCCTGGCACCTGGGGACTTCCCCAGCATGCCTCGGGGCAGCCCTGGTGGCTTCCCATAAGCCTTTCTTTCCCAGGCTCCGTCTGTAGAAAGGAACCGTCAGAAGGCTCGGCTGCTCATGGGGCCCCGAGGTATCTGCAAGTTAATGTTCTTTGACTTGGAACACCACTCCTTCCACTTGGCCCTCCTGTTATTGCCCCTGCCGACAGAAAGTGAAGGGAAATCAACTGCTGTCCCCTCACCCAAGACTTAGAATCAGGCTTCAGCCTCTTCCTGTGACAAGCAGCCACAGCCACCCACTGTAGGCCCCAACTCCATGAAGCAATGAGCCTCGCCCGCAGGAGTTTGAGATGTGATTTCTGGACCCCTCACAGCTGCCCAGAGCACTAAAAGTTCTTGCAGAGCTTGAGGAACTTGCCAACATAAGTCAGAACCCCTTGAACTCATCTCTTCCTCTTTGACAAAAGCAACCTCCTCCCTCATGAAAGGCTCAACTGTGGCCCAGCACAAGCCACCTTTGTTCTCCCCTGCAGCTGGAGCCTGGGCCTCCCATTCCTGGGGGCCGGCTGAGCCCCAGATTCAGCCAACTCCTCTTTCCCCAGCTCCCTCAAATAGCAGGCACGTTCCCGGTGACAGGGAGTCTGCTGAGATGTCCTCATATACAGGGAGATGACCCCTTGAGATAAAAGGGCCAACTCTAGGCAAACAATGTCCAGAGTGCAGTGGTCACATATTAGCAGATGAAACTTGCTGTGGCCACTGGGCCCCTAAGCAGGGACACAGATGCCACCAGGGAAGGCAGAGAGTATAAAGGTGAGCTAGCAGCGTGGAATACAGTAGGGAGCGGTGGGGACTGTGGTGCTCTCTGGAGGGCACCTACCCTGGCTGGCTGGGCCAGAGCCACTCAGCTCCAGCTGACACTGGCCTTGGCCCCACGCTGCCATGTCTTCCACGTTGCAGAGAAGCCAGGGATCTAGATCTCAGTGGAAAGTCTTCCTATTTTTAAGTGCTGGCAATGAATTTGCCTTTTTTGTTTGTTTTTTTTAACCACACTTCCTGAGCCAAACAAAACACCTCTGCAGGCCAGATCTCTTCTCGGAAAGTTTCAATGACAGGACAGATACTAGGAGGCCCATTTCATTTATCCATTTACTCTTTCATTTACTCATTTAATGAAGTTTTTTTGTTTGGTTGGTTAGGTTTTTGTTTTCTGTTTTGTTTTGTGTTCCTTGATATTTACTGTGGGCTGAGGAGTTGTGCTGAATGCTAAGGATTCGAGAATGAATTCGATGTGGCCACTTCCCTGAAGGAGCTCACAGCTGAGTGGGGGCAGTGACACGGGCATGAAAACAGATAATTGGGGTGAGGAGGGTATGGAGGGGTAGACGGGTTTTGCAAAGAACCACGGAACATGGTGGAGTAATTGTGTCAAGGGCAGGGGTGACGGTGGGGACTGCATCACATTTTAGCTGAATTTCCCAAGGTGAGAAGGATGGGAAGCAGCGACCCAGCCTGTGCTGACAGGCAGAGGGGTCGCGCCACCCCGGAGCTGTTTGGGAGCAGCCGGAGGAGAGGAGAAGAGATATTGGAAAAAGGAGGGGTCTGGAGCTGAGAAAAGTCCCTGGATTTGGCTTTTTCTGCCTGCATCCACAGCACTGCCATGGCAGGGAATTTCCTTGGTGCAAATGAAAATGACAGCCTGACTTCCCCACTTGGCTGCCTCGCTGGCAGGCGGACGTGGCACCCTGGGGTCTTGAGGCTTGGGAACCCTGAAAAAGGGAGTGGGCTAAATTCCCCGGCTCAGTGCCATGGCCCCAACCCCATAAACTCCTGCACCAGTTTCTTTCTCTCTTTTCTGTTTTGAAGTTTTAAAAATTCGATGGGGCTTTACAAGAGCAAACCACAGGCGCTGTTTGCCAGGTTCATTAAATGGTGCAGGTGGTGGCCCTTTTCCCATCCCCCTCCCTAGAGCCTCTCCCCACCCCCAGTGCTCTCAGCAAAGCTGATTAAGTTGATTAAAATGAAGCCCACTGCGTTTTAAATCCAGTCTGGATGCAGGTGGGGGGGCCACCCGAGGGTCAGCAGTCTGGCACTTAGAGAAGTCCAGCGGGGTGAGATCTGATATCCAGCCCCATCCTGGGTCATGTAGAGGGGGTGGCCTGGCTTCCTGCCCCAGGCCTTCTCCTGGTTTTCATTAGCGAATGGGCCACTGTCCTTTCCCTTGGGAGAGAGGCAGAAATGCGCTAATGAGTCCCTCTCTCACTGGCTTTGCAGAGCAAGAAAGACCCCTCTTTGTGGACGTGCCCCTTCCAGCTGCCGCTGCAGCTCTTTTTTATTATCCGCAACACAAGACGGCTACACGACTTCGGTCTAGCCAAGATCAAGGTTTGGAATTACTGGACGGCTGACGGCGTGAGTACCGGGCTCGGATTCCTCACAGGGTGCTTGGTGGTTGGAAGCATGGTAGCACTTTGCCAATAGCCTGATTCCTGAAGTTGCAGGACTTGTACAAAGAGGCCCAGCTGCCCTGCTTCCTGGGTGCAGCAAGCACCTGCTGGGGCTGGGGGGTGGGAGGGTGAGAAGGGGATGCCATGGCATTTGTCAGAACCACCAGGAGCACAGCGTCGTCTCCTAAGGTTTTGGAAATGATATCAGATTGCAACCCCTGGAGCTTGAAGTCGAGGTGGTTAGAGGTGAGCCAAGGCAAAAAAAGGAGGAAGTGTCTCCCACAGGCACAGGATGGCGGGGAATGGCCTCTTAGTGGCCCTGCCTGTCCCTTGGCGCAGCCTCCAGTCTGCCCTCTAACAGCCCGCAGTAGGTCTGATCCTGCCTCTCCAGGGCTTCAAACCCTCAGAGGCTTCCCTTGACCCAGAGGATCAAGGTCAAGCTCTGAGAGTGACATTGGAGGCCCCCCACCCCCATGAGCCAGACCCTGCCTCTCTCTTGCCAGCACCCTCCAGCCATGCCAACTGCCCCACCATCACCTTCTCTCACCTTCCACGATGGCTACACCTTTGGCCCCTGGCCCCTCCCTTCTCAGTCCCATGCCTGGCTCTGCCTAGTATTCCTGGAAAACTCAGGCACCCCTTTCTCCAGGAAGCCGACCCTGACCCCTTCACCCTTGCCCTCCCTCTGGGACATCAGCCACTCCACCAGAATTTATCACTCCATGGACGTCTCAAGGGCAGGGTCTGAGTCATCTCCATCATTGTCCTATTCAAAGTAGAAAGAAATGGTTGTTGAGTGAATGGATGAGTTTATTTTTCTGGTAACCCTTAAGGAGTGGTCCCATTCCTTTTGTTAGACGGATGAAGAGACCGAGACTGAAACCTGAGGTGGCTTGGCCAGGCTGTCTGGCAGGTTACAGGCAGAGCTGGGAATCTCTCCCACTTCCCACCCTCCCTGTACTTCCTGCTGTACTTCCTCCCTGCCATCAGGCGACGAGCACTTTGTACCTGCTAGGCACGGGGGACCCGGAGGTTAAGCATGACAGACACAGTCCCAGGCCACCTCAGAGAAGTGACGGAAGGATTCACCTGATTTCTGGGTTTTGAGGTTTTTAAAACAAATACCCAAAGTGTAAAATTGAGGAGGGAAAGTCCAAGCCACTGAAGTGAGGAAGCTTCTGTGGGCCTGTCAGCATCCTCTTCGCCACTTGTGAGCCAGATTCTGTGTGCGTGGAGACCGTCCTCCCTCTTGGCCGCAGCGCGGTCTGAGCCTCTCGGGCCATGACCTCCAGTCCCCGAGTCCTGTTCAGCTCCTCCTGGCAGGTGGTCGTCAGCATCTCCTTCTAGAATGGGTAATGAAGCCACGCTGGCTGCCCAAGCCCGTGCGCTGGCGCTCAGCCCCGTCACTGCATATATATCTCAGGTCAAGAAAAGCGGCTCTGTGTGCTGGATTACAAAGCAGATAAGCTTCGTCCCTTTCGGCCGAGGCGCTCCTTCCCCTGTGTGCATGGAATAAAAGAGAGGAGAAGTGTCATAAGAGTCCCACGAGAACATAAGGGGTCGTCGCGGGTGTTCTGGGAGGTGTCGGCTGTGAAGAGGAGAAGCTAGAGGTGTTTCTACAGACTGAGTGGAGCGTGGAGGACAGCAGCCCGATGGGGCACCGCTTGCATAACGCACACCCATCTGTTGCCAGAATGTACTGAGGGCAGAGAGCGCAAACAAAGGCAGCTGCAGGGTGGGTTTGATTCCGTATTCTCCCGAGAATGCCATTACTGTGTGTTTTAGAGGAGATAAAAATGAGAGTTTATAGGAACTATAGCTCAGCCTGGTAGGCACGGCTGGTTAAGACAGTGCTTTGTGTCTGGGAATCCAAGGGAGGAAGGTTAAATGTGGGGAGCTAATCCAGTGGAAGCTTATTTAGAACGTAAGCACAGAAAGGACCAGAAAAAGGAGACTCTTTTTTTTTTTTTTTTTTAATGAAAAATATGCTGCCTGTGAAATCCCCAGGCTAATGTTCCTGGGCTCCTTGCCCCTCACGCGGTGACACGGTGAGTACGAGGAGAGGGACTTCAGAGGGAGGGTGAGGACAGGGAGCTGACTCCCTGTCCACACAGGTGCACAGCAGGCAGCACACAGCTGTCACTAGCGGGCACGGCTGCTGTTCAGTGACGGCTGCGTGTCCCAGGCATGAGGGCCACCCACTCGGCCCACAGCAGATACATGATGCGTGTGCGGCTAACTGAACAGACGCGCCATCCCCATCAGCCTCCCCAGCCATCCCGCACGGTGGACATTGTTAGTCCCCGTCTTGTGGAGGAAGCTGGGACTCAGAACGGCTGTACCTCTTTTGCCAACGCGGATGGGGAATGGCTGCTTGGAGGGCCACCTCGAGAAGGATCCGGAAGCTGCTCCCTGGTTCGACAGGAAACAGTGCCGGGATTGATGAGCGACGTCTGCCTCGGGCTCAGGAGGAGGAGGGCGTGACAGGACACTTGTCACATTTTGACTTTCCCAGATGACATGACATGGCCAGCTAGCAGGCTGTAGAAGACAGAGCTGGGGAGGGCATGTGAGGTCGGTAGGACTCCTCTGGTTTTTCTCATACTACCCCCACATCTGCTGTGGCGATGGAACCAATACCCCTCCACACACTGTACCATGTGCTAACTCCCTAGTGCCTCGGTGGCAACCCTTCCCAAAACATGGGCTTCGAGGGGCTCCCCGTGGTGTTTTCCTTCCTGTCATCCTAATTACCTGCTAAGTGGTGCCATCCCCGGGAAGCACAGACATCTACCACCATCTTCACCCACAGCAGCACCATGAAAAATTGAGGTGCTGACTCCAAAAGAAGGGAGAAATCACTATGAAGGCAGAAAATGATACCCAAACTCGGTCCTCTTTCTTTTTCTCTCAGAACGATGAATTCATTCATCAGCTCCCAAATCGAAGCCTCATCCAAGGCTTAACCTCTGGTCCAAGCTCCAATCCTGGCCACCAGAGACTTTTCCTTGGCATTTCCACCTGCAAATGCACTGATACTCCCAGTTGGCATGTCCAAACCCCAAGCTAATCCCACCTGCCCCAGGCCCCCTGCTCCACTTCCTTTTTCTGTCCGTGGCTCCCACCTTTGAGTCCTCATCCGCTCCCTTTGCCCCTCACTGCTAGTCTTCTCTAAGCCTGCCGTTTCTGTTTCCAAAACTTGTCTCCCTGGAGCCCCTCCTCCCCCTTCTGCCCGCGGCCTCATCAGCACCCATGGTGGCCTCCTCCCATCTCCCATCACCTGCTCAGACCCCTGTCAGCAGATGCACGTCAATGGCCCCATGCTCAGACATCATGCCAGGGCCGGGACTCAGACACGCTGTCTGCCCCTGCGAGCTCACAGCCCGGGCCGGGGAGACTCGGGACCCACAGTCAACGAGTGCTGTGACAGGATGAGCCACGAGCCTCCAAGGGGCCTCTCAGGGCCTCGCAGCTGCAGGTGCCAGCTGAGCAGCATCCCCCACACTGCAGCCGCATGCTCCCTGTGCATCTTGGGAAGGAGGCCGGAACGCCACGGCTGCACACCAGCTGGCCAAAACTGCAGATCACAGACAGATGGCAGCTGGCTCACGTGGTCTTGTCACAAGTCTCTGAACTCATGCCAACCTTCTAAAATGGGGAGAGTTTGCATGAAGATGGGGGTTTGCATCTTTGTTCTTGGACACCGGAAGATCCAGCAATGCTGAACCCACACTCATACCTGGGAGCTTTGGCGGAGCTGAGTCACAGCGTCACCATACCCACCACCCTGACTTGCTGCCCGACGCAGTGGCACGGTCAGCCCAACACCCCATCACCTCTCCCATTTGCTTTGGGATACCTGCCTGGCCTCGGCTCCTTCCCCACTCCCGGACCCTGAAATCTGGCTCTCTGGCTCTTGCATCCTTATGCAAATTTTATCTCCCTCTGGTCCCTCCATAAATCTCTGTTCTCCAGCCACCCCCTTTTCAGCCCCTCCTAGACCAGCCTCTGTGCACGAATGAAGTCCAGCCGGCGTCCATCTGCTCCAGCTGATGGTTATCCACACCAGGGACGCCTTTGCTTTAACAGGCCCAGCCCTCAGCCCTGAGACCTAGCTGGTGCATCTGCTCCAAATGCTGTCCTTCGGGGTGGGACGCCTACACGTAAGGCAATGACTGTTCCCATCCATGTGTTCATCTCTGGGGCAGGTGCCCTGTGAGTGCTAAAAAAAAAAAAAGCCCCTGCCTCTGCTTGGGTGATTGTCATCGCAGACCTGCACTGCCATTAATCTCTGCTGAGCAGTTGGCGTGTTCTTTGGAAGAGTCAGGTCATTCCACCCCAGGGCCAGGGAGGAGAGTGGCCTTGCCGAGCTGATTCAATTACCTACGTTGAAATAATATCAGAATTGTTGTCTTAAAAATGCATTACAGGCTCAACGTGGCTGGTGCTTGTCAACTGTAATGAAGGAGGATAAAAGCACGATGTGGATCAGGAAAGGTGTTTGCATTCGTCACGTGCCGGCCACAGAATTTCCTAAATTTCCTTTTGAAAATCCAATCCAGAAGAGGCTGGAGTCAGCATCCACAGAAGGCATAACAATAACTCTAGCCGAAAGAGGAATAAAACATCAGCACCAAGGAAACACGAATGAAGCGAAAAGATAAATGGTTTTAAGGGAGCCCACAAGTTGGAGTTTTGCCCTCAACTTCCTGGAAACTGGGGCAGAAGAGGAGACAGCCGGGTTGAAAGCCCTGGTTATTGGAAAGGAGGAAGCAGAATGGTTCTTGAGGAGCGAGAGAGTTTTCCCCCTGCTCCATCCCTCAAGGCTTTCCTTATCCAGAACTTTCCTGGGAGCCACTGCCAAACCCTCTACACTTTTTTCTCCACAGTGCCATCTGCATTTCATCTGACTGCTTCTCATGGCAACCCTTGAGGTGTAGGAATTCTGTCGATGTGGACATACGTGTGTAGAAAAAGTCTGGAAGGATCCTCTCTGTCTCTCTCTTTTTCTCCCTTTCTCTCTCTGTCTCTCTGCCTCTCTCTCTCTCTCTTTCTCTCTCTCTCTCTCTCTCTCTCTCTCTCACACACACACACACACACACACACACACACACACACAGTGTTTACCTACCTCTGGGGAAGGAAGAAGGAGGGAACGAGATAGGGGTAGGAGAGAGTTGATCCACTGGGACTTATTTTTTTTTAATTGAGGCCTCAGAGCTCCACCCGGTGAAGGCGGTTCTGCCAGCGACCAGGCTACCAAGGGCCAAGCCTGCGGCCTTCTCAGGATCTAACTTAACCTAAAGGGAGCCGCAGGAAGGCCTCGGGCGTTCCAGCCAGTGTGGCTGCCGGCGGCCGCATAACCTCGGGGAAGGCATTGGCCTCAGTTTCTTCTTCCGTGGGACAGGGGCCCTGGTGCCTTCCTCGCAAAGTTCTTCCAAGGACTGCATTGGACAACTTGTACAACTTGGAATACCCAGAGAAGGACTCATCCAAGTTCCTTCCCAGGGATCCCACTCTGGTTGTCCCAAGCCAAACCCAGCCCACAGTTAGATTTTTTTTTTTTTGGCTCTGCAGAGTGTCTTGGACTTTTCAAATTCCAGCACCATCAGGTAAGGCACTGGCATCCCGGTTCCCACAGCCACCTCCACTCCCTGTGGTTTCCGCCCGAACCCCCTTCTCTCTTTCACCTGCTACCCCCTGTGGACATTGGCCTTTGTGACTCCTGCCACAGCCCATCCCCTCCCTCCCTCTCAGCCCAATGACTTGGTGAGAGCTGGGAAGAGACGGTCGGAGGTCAGACTGTTAATGGAAGGTAGAGGAGACACTTGGGAAAGCGGACATCCCATTATGAAACCGGGATGCCCACCTACAACTCTGCTGGACCAGAAGGCCTCCCCGCCGCCCACCACCTCTCGAAATAAGAGTCTTTGTCTTGCCAGATGTTTCCATGGCAGTAATTTTGCAGAACTAGTCATTGAAAGCTGCCCAGGCTGTCCTTCCCAAGCAGCTATTTCCTGATTAATTCACAGCACGCACTTGCGCTGTGCCTCCTCTAAACAGAGAACACATCCACATAAACATGTAAAAGAGTGCTTTGAAAATTGACTTTTCTGACAGTCGGCAAATAGTAGCCTGCCATCCTGCAATTGGATGATTGAAGCAGAGTTCCTGTGGTGTAACACCAATGGGATGGCTCTCGTTCCAAACTGCTACAGAAACCTCTGGAACTTGGTGAACTCGAAATTTCATTAGGGCTTACTCACTTTGCTTTCAGGAAGACTAAGAGGGTGGGAAATAGGTAGAGGTTGATGCCCTCTGGGGTTTCCAGCCCCACATCCCAAAAACAGAGCACAAGAAGCCAGAGAGGGCTGGGAAATGGTCTGGAGGCAAAACCTCCAGGCTGCCATTTTTCTGATCAGGCTTGATCTCAGACGGCCATTGGAGAGCAGTTCTGTCTCGGGACAGAAGCACCTGTGCTTGTTCATTTATGAGTTCTGAAGTAATTGCTGAGTGCTTACTATGTCACCCAGTCAGGGCAGGACTGGCAGGCCCTCTGCTACTTCAAGAGCTTAACTTCGACGGGGGGAGACAAGAAAAAGGTTAAAAAATTTAGAAGGCAATTAGACCCTTCCATAGATGAGAAGGAAATAAAACGGGATGATGGGATAGAGAAGGGGCTGGTGGGGCAGAGCCCGCTTAGAGAGAACGGTCGGGGAGGGTGCCTCGGAGAGCCAGAAGGGGCCAGCCCTGCAGGTATCTGGGGCAGAACATTCCAGGCGAGTCCCAAGGTCCTATGGTGGGAATGAGCTTGGTAGGATTAAGAAGCAGAGTCAGACCAGGTTGGAGGGGGAGCAAGAGAGGAGCCAGGCCCAGACCCTGGCACCTCGGTGGCCACCGAAAACGTTAAGATTTCCTCTGTGTAGTAGGAAGCCATTGGGTAGTTTTAAGCGGGGAGCTGTCATGATCTTCTCTAAGGTGTTTGTTGTTGTTGTTTTTTTAAAGACTCCAGCTTCTGTGTAGAGAATGGAATGTGGGAAAGGGAAGTGGGAGCAGGAAGACCAATTAGGAGGCTGTGGTTGCCTGGGTGAGAGAGACAGTGACGACCTGGGTTGAGAGGCAGCAGTGCATTCAGGGAGAGAAGGACAGACTCAGGATGCGTTTTGAGGGTTGAGACACAGGACTTGCTAACAGGTTGGATCTGGGAGTGAGAGAGAAAGCGAGAGGAACCCAGAGGACTCACAGGTTTTAGCAACTGGTTGGATGATAGAACCATTTTCAAGACAGGAGAAGTGAATGAAGAATTCTGTTGGAGTGTGTGACAGTTGAGCTGTCTGCCAGAGAGCCCAGAAGACGGGTCTCAGGAGGTCACTTGGGGCCTGCTCGGGAGGTCAGGGCTGGAGGTTCAAATAAGTGGGAGTCAAGACAAGGATGGTATTTGGAGCCTTGGGCCTGGCTGAGGCCACCTAGTGAGAAAGCGCAGAGAAACGAGAGGGCCTGGGATTGAGCCCCAAAGGAGGAGCCCGCAAAGGGAGCAGGAGGAGGGCCAGGCGGGCTCAGAGCCATGGAAGCCCAGAGAAGAGCTGAGGAGGAGGAGCGGCCGCCTGCACAAACACTGCCGAGTGGCTGCTCTGTCCGAGAATTTCTGAGACCTTCCTGTTATATTTGGCAATCTGTTGGACCTTCACTGGGCAACCAAATAATGTGTTGTCCAAACCAAGACACTTGTGAGAGTGAAAATGGGATGCTGTTCACGGTTACACCAGGACAATAGGTGTCACTGAGAACTGGCCCCAACAAGGACGTTCTGCCAGCCTGGTTATCGTTGCTTCTTGACGCGATGGCGTCTGCTGGAGGTGGAGGCAGAGCCTGACTGGAGGGTGCTCAGAGCAGGCGGCGGCCGATTTGGGGGCACTCATACAATGAAACACACCTCGTGAAAGGGAATGAACTATTAATTCACGTAACTACACGAACGAATCTCAAAATAATTATGCTGAGTGAAAGAAGCTAGGCGGAAAAGAATACCTACCGTATAATTCCCTTTATATAAAAGTTATAGAAAATACAAATTAATCGGCAGTGACAGAAAGTAGGTGAGTGGTTGCCTGGGGATGGCGGAAAGAGGAAAGAGGTGGGAGGGATCACCCAGGGGCAGAGGAAACTTTGGGGTGACAGATATGTTCATTATTTTGACTGTGGTGACAATTTCACAGGTGGGTTTACATGTGTTCAAACTTATCAAATTGCATACTTTACATGTGGGCAGTTTATTGTATTAGGTATGCATTCTATTCCTCGAGGCTGTTAAAAAAAAAAAAAAAGCAGAGTTTTGCTGTAAAGAGGAATAGACAAACAGGGCAGTGGCAGGAGGAGGTGCGAGGGTATTTTCGGTGTGACTGGAGAAGCATTGAATCCCTGCACACTACATGGGGGGCTGTGGGAGGCGGCTAGCCAGGGACCCTTTTGCAAGGTGATTGCGTGTCAGGCCAAGGGGTTTGGAATCCATCCCATCGGCCTTCAGTGGGCAAAGGAATCACCCGGAGAGCTTGTTAAAAAAGCACATTGCCTGGTGAGTCCCCCAGGGAGGCCGCGCTTTGGGGCGCACCCCACGTCCCCTCAGCTCACCCCTGACTGCAGTCGCCACAATGGCGAACATTCCCGGACCCGTGCACAGGAGCGTCAAGGACTCGTGGCCCTCTGCCTTTCAGCTCGGGGCTCTCTTCCAAAGCCACAGGAGCCTGCTCCCGAGGCAGCCGGGATGTGTGAGACTGTCGACGCCGTCAGGGGCAGCCTTTGGCAGATGGGATGGGAGTCAGTGGATAAACTCGCCTTGGCCTCCTGACCTGTGAAGGGACATTTCTGAAGTCCATCCTCCATGGTTCCTTAGAGGGCCCCAGCGGGATGGAGCCCCAGTCACCCCCAGCAGTAACCTCAAAAATTGGGGGAGGCCGGTTCTCCTGTTCTGTCTTACTCTTCCCCACTCCCTCTTGGGATCCCCTGACACAAAAACTACCAGCACCCAAGTCCTTGTCTCTGGCTCTGCTTTCAGAGGACCCATCCAGACATGGAGGGAGCCCAGGGAATCTGCATTTTATGGGCATGCCAGGCTTTCCTGCTGATGCAAAGGGCCCAAGCACCATCCTTTGAGAACGCTGCTGTAGACCCGTGAAAAAGCATTGAAGTATTTCACCAAGGGGAGTGACTGGGCCAGATTTGCTCCTTTAGAAAATAGCTCTGGTGGAAAAGCCAAGTAGAGGTTGAAGTTGCAAGAGCCAGGAAGCAAGGAGACCACTTAGTGGGCCATTACAAATGTCCCAACAGGAGGTAATGGTGACGGAGGCAGCGATCCACGCCCTCTCTTTGTGGAAGTCCTTTGATTTATAGAGATGTAACCGTTGGCACAGAAACGAGACTGGGTCTCGTGCGATGGCCCCAGCATGGTGTTTTATAAAGCCCACGTCTCTAGCTTCTCTGTTTTCTCTTTTGGTATTGTCTACTTCCCAACTTGATGTGTCAGTCTGATGTCACACATCTTTATTGTTTTTGTTTGGTTTCTTTTAATTTTGTCTTTCAGGATCTTGACATTGGTGCCAAGAACGTGAAGCTTTATGTGAACAGAAACCTCGTCTTTGATGGCAGGTTAGACAAAGGAAGGGGAGCGGCCCCGGCTGAGCAGATCGTCCTGGTCCCTGTGAAGAATGAGAAGGACGAGAGAGCGGAGAACGCCCTCAGTGCTCCCTCAGGAGAAAGCCAGGGTGCCCACAAGCTGGATGGCACAGGTGGGGGCAAGGAGCTCAGTCTCAATCACTCGCAGCCAGCTGGAGCGCCGTTAGATGCGAAGGTTTCTTTGCAAGGAGATTTATTTGATGGAAGGATGACTCCTACTAATTGCACCAAAGACACTTTGGCCAAGTCAGAGGAAGATTTAAGAGTGTTAGCGGCCCCCATCTCGATGGGGGATGTACCCGGTGCCCCTCCCACATCTCCACCTGCAAAATGTCCTCCTCTTGACGAGGAGCTCTCTCTGATCCAGCAACTGGAAAACCTCATGGGCAGAAAAATCTCTCAGCCACCAGCAAAAACACCCTCCTGGTTACAACCTTCTCCCAAAGGGAAATGCAGGAAGCAGGGAGGCAAGAAGCCAAAACCCCTTTGGCTTAGTCCCGAGAAGCCTCCAGACTGGAAAGGCAGGCTTCCATCAGACGATGGCATCGGCATCGAGGAAGGGCCTGGGGAGCTGGAGGCTGAGGACAAAGCGCCCAGGCGTGAGCAAGGGCGGGCGAGCAGCCGGAATGCCATCGCCGGCGACAGACCCCAGAGGCTGACCCCCAAGGTCTGCGGCGATGACTTAGACATCTTCAACCTGTCCTCCAACAGAGAGCGTCCCGCAAGTGGGAGGAGGAGCACGCGGAAGGATGCCCTTGGCAGTAGCCATGGTGATGACCAGCCAGCCAGCAGAGGTAAGCTCCAAGAAGTGGTCTGGACCCAGCCCTGGGCCAGGGCCACTAATTGGCACGAAGCTACTTAGCTCCCCAGACCTCACTTCCTTGTCTGCAAAATGAGGAGGTTGTTCTCAACCAGAGGTCACAAATTCACTGTCTCAGGTGCCAGGCAGGTGGCATACATGAGTGAAATAGGTGAGGCACACTTTGCATGTTAACTTGTTTATATATTCATCACTGCCACCCAGATACATCCCGTTACCCACTTTTCTTTTCAACTTAGACTTTGTCATTCCACATTTCATGGAGACATCAGTACCCAATTACTTCACTTTATTTTCTGTAAAAAAAAAAAAAATGCAAGTATGATAGTAAATAACAATTGACATTTGCCTGGGTATTGGGAGTCAATAGGGAGTGGTGAGGACTGTGGCAAACCAGAGATCACAAGCCCATCAAAACGTAGCAGTTGCTACTCCACTCTAGTTGCTTGTGGGCATTCAGGAATACAGAGCCAGGGTGCCAGATCTCCCTTTTCCTTTTTGCAAGAGAAGCCAGAAATATGAATTATTCCTATTTTTCAATATTGGCAACTGATTCTGCTTATTTTTAAACCACTGTGTGGATCAAAACCAAAAAAAAAAAAAAGACTTGGCAGGACTCACCCTGGGAGAAATCATGAACTTTGCAGTAGATTATCTCTAAGGATCTTTCTGACTCTGAAATGAGGGTACCAAAGACTGGCATTCTAAATATTTGCACTCAGATTTAGTTACTGGGAAGGAGTGCAGCCTAGCAGCAAGGAGTCAAACCAAAGCCTGCTGCTCATAGATGTGGGACCTCTAGCCAGGCACCTCTACTTTCTGAGCCTCAATGTCTGCACCTGTAAAATGGGAGTAGAGATCCCTCTTCAGTATTGTGAGAAATAATTGAGAGGATGGCTTCAAAATAGTCACACAGAGCCTGAAAGTGGGGCATGCCCACTCAGCAAGGGGGGCCATTACTTCCACACTAACTCTTACACCCCTTACCCTCCACAGAGTGCTCAGATTCCCCCAAGCCAGGGCTCGCCCCTAGACACTCCAAATCTAACCCCCACCCCACACACCTGGCAATACCAGCTCTGGAGTCAGAGGGCCTGTGTGTCCCAATCCCCTCACCTCCAAACGACACCTCACACATGTTCTGAAACCCCGCTGAGCCTCAGTTTCCTATCTGTAAAATGATGCTGATAATGCCTATCTCCTAGGGGTGTGGGAGGGTCGCATGAGGTCAAACCTGGGCAGCATTTGGCATGGCAGCCGGCAGGTGGGAGCGCCCGACAGATATTAACTGCCACTGTCATTGTCGTTGTCATTATCATCACCATACTATAACTACTAATACCCCACTCTGTTACTCTGCTTCCTGGTGTTGAACTGGATGCAAAACTAGTATGTGTGCTGTTTAGGAATCAAATCGGCACCACTCTAGTAGGGAGTGTTTAGTAGACACCAAAGGTCTGCATTCAGCCCAAGTCTACACTCAGAAACACGGGGAGCCCATGGCCTCTTTCAGAACCCCTCATATGGCTCCCAGGACACCAGAGCAAGTGCCCCCAGGCTCTAAGTGCCACCGTGAATTGGCTGGTCCCTTCTCCCAGGCAGAGCTGGCCTTCTGGTTCCCCAGCCTGACAGGTTTCTAATCCCCACCCCTGCTGCCAAGACGTAACCCTGAAACTGAGTATTGCGGAGGAGAGCAGAGTGGAAGAGAAGAATCCAGAGGCTCTCTGAGGGCAGGGACTTTATCTCATTCACTTGGGATTCTGCCGCATTGCAGGGGGGTAAGAAGGAACTCCATGGGGCTGGTTGCATGGCCTGTTTGTTGACAGTCCAGCTGTGGTCCAGAGACGTGACCCAGATGGATTCATTGAACCTCCTGACAGCCCTCTTTCACACATTAAAAAACAGATGAGGTTTGAGTAACTTTTTTCAGGCCACACAGCCATTCAGGGTTAGAACAGGGCTGGAACCCAGGCTGCCCCACCACAGCATCCATGCTTCAGACCGTTACCTGTCTTCACTGCCACCAGCCGCCAGTGCCAGCCAGGGGATTTCAAGCTTTCCTGTAAACAGACCTTCCAGGCCTCCGGGCATTCTGAGGTATCAGGCCTTATTCTAACTTGCCCCAGTTCAGAAGACTTTGTGTCATTTTCGTTTCTTTCCAGGCATTTCCCTGCTTAGCTCAATGACACATTAAAAACTGAGCCTTTGGGATTTAACACTTGTTAAGCCAGTCATGCTCAAAAGGAAAGTTGCTTAGAAATTTTAAATTACCCGTTACATAGAGCCAAATCCCATAGCCATCCCCTTCAGGAAAGGTGCAGCCAAGCCCTCCTATGGTGCTTGTAGAATGAATGAATGCTGAGTTCTTCCCTGGAATGAGAATTGTCTTGTCAGCCTGAGACAGAGCCTGGAAATCCTTTTGTCCAACAGAGCGTCTCATTGTAATGACATCTGCATGACAGAAGTGTCATTGTCAGGGGTCACTCGGCTACAGGTTACTGAAATCCAGTTAGCCCCCTTGGAGCAGTGAAGGAGGTGTTATTTGGAGAATGCTGAAGGGGGCTAGATCAAGGAAGCAGAAAGGTGGCAGGAACCAAGCACCCATCTAACCTGTGTCTCCAGGGTTGCTGGGCCCCTACCTCTGCTTCTCTGCAGTCCCTCTCCCTCACTCGTCCTCATGAGATCAGCTTGCTCTGCTCTGTCCGTACCACAGGAAACTGTTTCACAGCCCCAGAATGTCGCCACTTCCTGGCTCTCGCCCCAGCAACTAATTCCAGAGTCCCAGGGGAAAAGCTGATTGGCCCCCCTGGGTCAAGTGTCCACCCCTTGTCCAATCAGCTATGGCCGAAGGGCAGGTCACCTAGAATAAACACGGCTCCACTGTGTCTCTATGTTCATTTTCCAGCTCCTGTCTTAGTAGCCATCAGCACATTCCTCACGGCAGTGCAGTTGATTTTTATTAACCTAAATTCAGAACTTCATAGTTCCTATTAGTCTCAACCCAGGAGTATTTTTGACTCTTCGATCCCATCGTGGGTGGTGCCTCCCAGCCTTGTGTTGACTACAGATTAAAGCTGCAGCTTGCTGCTGTTTGTTCAAATGTATGGACAGAAATGTTGACAAAGATTTGGTCCCAGGACTGGTCCCAGCTGCTCCTGACTCCCCAGCAGTCACGAGGGGAATGTTCTCCCGTAGACAGACAGAAACATGCGCCCTGAGCCTGCGACCACATCTGAGAGGGCCAAGAGAAAGTCTACTTTCAAACCCCCTGAGGTACCCATGGGAGAATAGGGAGAATAGGTCAGAAAGCAGCTGCACAAGGAAAGCCAAGCCCCTGACTTCCTTGCACACCCATGCAGAGAAACCACAGGCCGAGTCCCCAACATGTGACATTCAGTGCCGTCTCCTCAGCTCACTCACAAACCAACCCAGGCCATTCATTTAGTCGGGAAATCAAATCACATAAACTGAAGTCATGGCGATCCATATGGGAAGTTCTGTCAGCCAGATGTTTAGCCTCAGGACGGGGAGGAGAGGGCCGAAGAAACGGCTGATGAGAAGGAGGGGAGGGTGGAGGACAGGGGGCAGGGGGAGTCCCTCAGTCTCCAGGCCTGAATCCAGGGGGCCGGTGATCATGGCGGTGCCCACCATTCACAAGGCAAATGTGTCAGGAGCACTTCCCTGTGCTGGTTCTGGGCTAGGCAGCAAGGACACAGCAGGAAACAGGACAGATGAGGTTCCGTGGAGGACAAAAGACAACAAAGGCAATAAATCCAAGGACTGTGCTAGAGCAGTGGGGAGATTGGAGGGGAAGGCAGAATAGGTAAGGGGGCCAGAGAAGGGCTCCCCAGGGAGGTGGGTGACAAGCAGCAGCTAAGTGAGAATCTGGAGGAAGAACATTCCTGACAGAGGGCACAGTAGGTGCAAAGGCCCTGAGGCAAAAAGCAGCTGCTGTGTCCACAGAACTGAAAGGCCAGCATGGGGGAGAAGGCGTGAGAGAAGGCTGGAAAGGGCAGCAGGGGCCACAGTAGGGGCCTTTGGGCACAGTAAGGAGTTTGATTTTTATTTACTTGGTGGAGTAGAGATGATGCCAATTGGAGGGCTTGATCACAAACACCATTTTAGGTACATGGAGTTTGAAGCAACAGAGGCACATCCAGGTGGGCATGGCTAAGAGGCTGTTTCAGTTGGAAGATGTGGTCTTGGGGAGAGAAACCGGAACCTGACATTTAAAACTGAACAGTGCCGGGGAGTGGGTGTAGCTTTGGGGTTGAGCACCTGCTTCACATGTATGAGGTCCCAGGTTCAATCCCTGGTACCTCCTAAAAAAATAATAATAATGGCTAACTTTATTAAAAGCAAAACAAAACTGAACAGTGCCTGCACGGGTGGCAAAGAGGGGTGACAGTGCCAGGAGAGGACCGAATGAAGCCCAGGCCCCAGCCTTGGGATGCTCCCAGACTTAGGGTGCAGAGAGGAGAAGGGGGATGGTGTGACAGAAAGATAAAGAGCTGTCAGCAGGGGAGGCGGAAAACCAGGAAAGGATCGTGTCTCCAAAGCCAGCCGAGGAGGGCATGTCCAGTGGAAAAGGTTGGCCTGGGATGTCAAGAAAATATTTGGGAAGTCATTGGTCACTTGGAGAAAGCCAAGTGCAGGGTTATTAGACTTGTAGGACTCTTATGGATGCAAGGGACAGAAAACCGTGAAGGGTTTGGCTTCAGGCATGGCTGGATCCAGGGGCTCAGATGAGGTCACCAGGTCTCTCTGTCTGTCAGCTCACATTTCCCACATTGGCTTTGCTCTCAGGCAGGATCTCCCCATAATACAGCCAAATGGTCACTGATAACTCCATGTCTACATCCTACCAGCTGAGCTTTGCCAGTTTAAAGGAAATTTAAAGAGAATCCTTCTTTCCTCATGCTTCCTTTCCAGCATCGGTCTTGGAGGGATCCTATCAACATTCAGCCATTCCAGATGTCCTGAGGGTGGGGAAGGATCCCCAAAGGAAAATCAGGGTGCTGTTCCCATGAGAAGGGGAAGTGGAGTCTTTGGCGGGCAAAACCACCACAGAACAACAGGAGCCAGGCTGCAGGGGTGGAGGGTGGTTAGTGGGGGTAACTCTGTCGGACATCGCAGCAGATGGGAGGGAGCAAATAGGACAGCGGTTGGAGGGGACCACAGCATCCATCGGGTTGGCTTCCTTCCTCCCCCTCCCTTCTTTTCTTTTAGGCAGGAGAGATTTATGCACGTCTGCAGGCAGAGAGAGTGGAAAGGTAGACCCGTGGGGAAGGAGTGATTGAAGATTCTGGACTAAGGAGATAATTGCTGGAACCAAGCAGAAAATGGAGTGCAGGGCACAGTGCAATATGAAGGGAGGGAAAACAGAATGTCAGTGTTGCTCTTTTTCTAGAATGACAGCCCTTAGATGGCGGTTAGCCATGGCGTGGCTGTAAGGACAGGCCGCAGCTCAGTGCACATACGGGGCTTTTATATCTTACCTGGAGGAGGGCAGGGCCTTCAGAGGTGTCCCACCAAGGGCCAGGCCCGCCTCAAGATGCTCAGGCACAGACTCAAGTCTGATTGGCTGGTTGTTGTCATACCTGGATTGTCCGCTTTTGTTATTAGCATTTTTTTTTCCGAATTATCCAAGTAATAAAAGTTCCATGGGGGGAACCTGGAAGATAAAGTTAGAAAGAAGAAAATAGAAGTCTTCTATACTCACCACCCAGAAATGATCACTGTCAACAGGTGGGCGCCTGTCCCCAAGCTAGGATCTGTGGGACCTAACAGCGCTTCTCTGGCTCTTTTTCATTTATCGCTCTTTTACGAGCGCTCCACCTGCCATGAAGTCCTCTTTGAAAACACCATTCGTATCACGTGCCAGTGACAGCCTCAAACGGAGCCACACATGTTGCTGGCCCAGGCGCCACGGGGGGTGGGTTGCCACCAGTGACCTGAGTCTCTGAAATGGTGAAAGGCTTCCAGGAAGGTCTCTAGGCACACGAAACAGTCGCAGGGTAGTTGTATTCTTAGAAGACTCAGAGAACATTTCCCATAACTTTCGTTCTTGTAGAACAGTCAGGCTCTAAAGTTAGGTAACCCATCAACCATTTGCTACCGACCTGAACTCCCAGCAGGACGGTCGGGCGGTGTGGGCCATGCCTTCCTCCTTTGTGACCCACCGTCCCCTGCACTGTGGGGTCAGCATCCCTGCCCCACCGGTTCCCAGGAACCCCCCCAGCGCCCCGCAGAGGCCAGCCTCACCTCACAGAGAGCCACGGGATGGGGCCGCCTCTACGGGCTGCCCATTTCCACATGCCGCCCTAACTCACCCTTACCCCTCTGTGTCATTCCTTCCAGAGAACGCCTTATCCTCCAGGACGCCACCCCGGTCCCAGTGGCGCAGCGAGCAGGAGCACACGCTGCACGAGTCCTGGAACTCCCTCAGTGCCTTTGACCGCTCCCACCGGGGACGCATCTCCAACCTGGAGTTCCAGGGTGACGTCCTGGATGAGTTCCTGCAGCAGCAGAAAAGCAACCGGCACGGTGACCTGCCGCCCCCCGGGAAGGAGGGAAGAGCAGAGCCGCCGAGAGGGCAGGACGACTGCTCCACCAAGGCAGATGACGGGAGCGACTTCAAAATCCCGGTCCTGCCTTACGGACAGCGCCTGGTCATTGACATCACGTCCACCTGGGGGGACAGACACTATGTCGGCCTCAACGGAATAGAAATCTTCAACTCCAAGGGGGAGCCGGTGCAGATTGCCAGCATCAAAGCAGACCCCCCTGACATCAACATTTTGCCAGCCTACGGGAAAGACCCCCGTGTGGTCGCCAACCTCATCGACAGGGTCAACCGGACCCAGGATGACATGCACGTCTGGCTGGCCCCCTTCACGCCAGGCCAGCCCCACTTCATCTCCATTGACTTCGCGCACCCCTGCCAGGTCGCGCTCATCAGGATCTGGAACTACAACAAGTCCCGGATCCACTCCTTCCGCGGCGTGAAGGACATCACGATGCTGTTAGACTCGCAGTGCATCTTTCAAGGGGAAATCGCAAAGGCCTCGGGAACCCTGACAGGAGGTATGGTATGTCTGTAAGAAGGTTCTGGAAGCCCCTGTCTCTTACGGGCTGAGGCTCTGAGGACAAAATAGGCCCCCTGGCTGGCAGAAGGCAGGTGGGCCTCCTTTTCCATAGACCTGGTCCACCGTGGGTCCATGACTGGGTATGCCAGCACTGACCTCATATGCGTATCTCAACCCCTCGTGCAGGTACCTGCCCTAGTCTGGTTCCCTAGAATCTGAGCCTGAGAAGGGGAGTCCTTCTACAAGGGGTTTCTTGAGGGGGTGCCCTTGGAAGAAGTCCGAGGGTGGTGAGGGGTACAGGCTATGGAAGGGGGAGAAGCTGAGCAAGTCTATGGCTTCAGGGGAGCCCCGCGTCAGCCTGCGGGGAGCACTGGGACATAAATCGCAGGGTCTGTAAAGCCAAAAGGGCAGGGCTTTTGTAACCCTGCAGGCCAATCACTGGGGCTGGGCTCCCAAGCTTGGTGTAACTCCCAGGTCCCTTCAGGCAAGGTACCCCAAAAAGGGACCAGCAGGGATGTGGGCGGCCACCAACAGCACCCGCTATGATGCCTCCCTCACGCCTAGGAAGTGCCACCTATAGGATGACAGAGGACACTGCTACCCATTAGACCAGGTCCCTTCATGAGATCTGTGTGGTTCTGACACTCCACGAATGCCATTTGCAAACTTGTGAAGAATAACAGGGTTCACTTCCATGAGCCCAGAACCGTTAGCGGTTTGGGATTTTATCGCGCCAAGCCTGACGGGTCTAGGTCTTGGATCCGAAATCATCGGGATTTGGCATGAGCTGACCCTCCTGTCTTGCTGGTAAACCTTCCAGCCCCAGAGCACTTTGGAGACACAATCTTATTCACGACTGACGACGACATTCTCGAGGCCATCTTCTGTTTCGATGAGACGTTTGACGCTGACGTGGAGGGCATCTGCGGCCTGCAGTGTGAGGAGGCGCTGAGGAGACCCAGCACAGCCGACGGCGAGGGGGAGGAGAGGCCCTTCACCCAGGCTGGCCTGTGGGCTAATGACCCGGTGAGACGAGTGCTGGGGGGGACCCTAGAGCGATTCCTTCTCCCAGCTCACAGTAGAGCAGGAGGAATGAAGATGGATGTTCTTTAAGCTGGTGGTGCTACAGTTTTGACATTTCCCATTTTTCTACCTTTTTTTTTTGTCCTGTATGTCATTTTTCATTCTCTAATTATTTTTTAGTTTCCTCTTATTTTTTTTTTTAAACCAAAGTGAAGAAAGTGTTCAAATTTGAATGAAAGCCAGGAGAAATCGGCTCTGTGTCACCTCTGTAATTGGGGGTTGGCAGTCTTGGTAATTTTGGCTTCAGGCCCCATTTTGATCCTTCACTGTTGTTTTTGATGGAAGGACTAGAAATGCTTTGATTAGGCAGACTTACCATTGAAACAGTGATAATCCCAGCCATCGTTTCTTGAGAAGTGCTATGGTGCAAGCACAGTGCACGGGAGTTCCTGTGTTTTACCCTCCTGAAGACCCTGTGAGCAGAAACTCTTAATATTCCCACACAGGCAGGTCAAGTGACTTGCCCCAGCTCACGGAGCAAGCGGGTAGCAGAGCCAGAACTTGAACCCAGGGCTGCCCCACTCCAAAGTCAGGACTTTTCATTGATAAACAGGTTTTTTTTTTTTCAATGAAAGATGACCCACATGGCAAGGGTTAGTCCACAAGTCAAGGATCAGTAATCGAGGTGATGGGACTGCAGCATATCCAGGGACATTCTGGAGGCCATACGGACAGAGAGGAGATGGCTAAAGAGCACAGAGGACAGAAATATTGCATGGCACAGAAAAAGCCAAAGGAGAGAACCAGGCTGGGCAGCGCCACCGTCCATCGATCCCGTGGTGTTCTTTGGGGGTTTGCTTTAGTCTCCCGGATGCTAAAACAAATGCCACGCAACGGGTTGGTACAACAGCAGGAATTTATCGGCTCATGGTTTCAGAAGCCAGAAGGCTTGCTTCCTCCATGGGTCAATATCTTCCAGCGAGCCATCTTTGGGGTTTTTGGTTTTTCCGTCACATGGCAATGCGCATGGTGGCATCTTTTCCTCTTTTCTGGCTCCTTTGACTTCCAGCTTCTGGCTTCTCCCCCTGGCTTCTCTCCATGCCCAGTGTCCTTTGCTTCTAAGGCCTTTGGTCATACTGGATTAAGGCCCACCCCCCTTCAGTGTGGGCACACCTTAGCCTAGAATATTTTCAAAGGTCCTATTCATGAATGGTTTCACAGCCACCGAACCAGGGGTTGGGACTCGAGTGTGCCTTTTGTGGGGGGCTGTTAGCCAATCCCCAACAGGGTTGCAGCCCGTAATGGTGGCAGGGGCCAGGCAGAGCATCAGAGCAAGGTAGCCGGGGTGGGGGAGGGGGCGCCTGGTCAACTGGAGAGTGTGGACCCCTCCCACTTCTCAGAGGAGCAGCTGCCACTCCACCCCAGACAAGAGTTGCTAGCCTGTCAGTGGTAGCTCTGATTTTTTTTCCCCAGAAAGCCAGAAATCTGAATTTTTACATAAAATCCCTAAATTTGAAAATGTTGGCAACTGATTCAAAATGTCAAACCTCTTCTGGGCCACGAAACAGACCTGGGGGCTGATTCTGATCAGGGGGTCTCCAGTTGGGAACTGACCTTGAGGCCTTCCATTTGCCCACTTTTTCCAAATCCTGCAGTACCTCCTAAGCCACTCTCTGATTGGATCTGACCCGGGAGGGGGCAGCAAGGGCTCTTTCTCTCCATCTTAGAGATGAGGAATCTGGGGCTCAGGGAAGCCAGGTGACATGGCATGGTCAGGGCACTGGGGAATGGCGGGGTGGGAACTCCGCCCCAGCTGTGTGGGCGTCCAGCTCTAGTGCGTTCCCTAAGAGGTGCCCCAGGAGCTCAGTGAGGACAGGGAGCCAGAGGATGCTAGGGGGGCTGTCAAGAGAAGGCCCCCCAGGCCCCAGACAGAGCCTGGGATGGCCTGAGGCTGCTCAGATGAGGGGAGGCCCTGGTGCGCCTCGTTCCCACCCTCCTCCCACAGCCAGGCCAGGGGCCCAGAGAGGCTGCCTCTAGGGGCTGTGCTGTGGGGTTCCTCAGGTTGTCCTTGGAACTGAAACCCTGAGAAGAACTTCACTTCCTTTTTTTTTAATATGTTAAAAGATGCTTAGATTACATAAATGTTACACAAAAGTTACAGGGATTCCCATGTTCCCCACCTCCCACACCTCCCACAACCTCCCACATAAACATCCTTCATCAGTGTGGCACATCACCTGCAATGGATGTACACATCCTGGGGCTTTGCCACTGAGCATGGACCATAGTTCACATTGTAGACCACACTCTCTCCCACACAGTTCTGCATGGTATATGCTGATGTAAAATGGCCTATATCGGTCATTGTAATGTCACTCAGGGCAGGGAGAGGGAAAAGCAGTTGTAATACAGGGGCTTTTTTGGGACTTCACTTCCTTTTGCCGCTCAGCTTTCCCACCTGTGAAGCCAGAAAGGCACTTTTGCGCTAATTCAGCGTGCAGAGATCTAACAAACAAATTTTCTACATGAGACCCTCTTCCAAGAAGTAGGGTGTGGTGCCTGCTCTTGACTGTCTGCAGACGAGGGGTTCTTTATCCTGGTTATACCTGGGACTAACCTGGGGAGCTTTAAAAAATGCAGATACCCAGGCCCCACCCCTAGAGAGTCTGATCCAGGACCACCCAGAGTTTGAATTCTCCCATTCTTCTTTCCTGCAGCCTGCCTGCCTGCCTTCCCCTTATCCCCTAGATACACATGTATCAGGTCATTCCCTGTTTGAGAAAATCTAAACACCTTAAATGGTAACTGCAAACCCCTCCCCAACAAGAAGGACAGCTGGCAAGGATTCAAACCAAGGGTTTCCAGGCCTGCCTCTTTATCTAGTCACAGAGCTTCCAAGAAGGCAGAAATGCAGGAAAAGACACAGGGGCTTACCTGGGGCATGGGGTAGGCAGCAGTATGTGGAAAAACAGCCAGCCAGCTCCGTGGGCATCCCTAATATCATCTCCCCCCACCCCTTTTCCCTCTGCTTCTCCCCTCCAACCGGTATTCAGGTCCCAGAGACAGAGCTGCCTCCCAGTGCCCCCATCCCCGAAGTCACCACGCCAGAGCCAGGCATCTACCACGGGATCTGTGAGTATCCTTTCTGGGGCAGCAGCAGGTGGAAGGTGGAGCTGCAGGGGCAAGGGCAGAGCTTCCCTGGTCGGTTGGGCGGATTGTACACTGCACAGGGACGCCAGGCCTGTGCTCAGCTCCCTGGCCCTGGCAGGGCTGCCTCCCTCCCGAGGAAGGTCTGTTGTTTGTAGTCTGCCTTTCCAGAAGGGCATTTTTGCATTTTGCACACAGACATCTATTAGCTGTGGCCCTGGGCAGGGGGGAAGCTGCAGTTAGAGCCCAGAAAGTGTAGAACAAGGGGAGATAAGAGGCGGAAAGGACCAAGGGCATCTGTCAGTTCCTTCGAACCCCACCACAGAGCAGACTTGTAAGCAAAGCAAACCTGCAACCGCCTGCTCCCCGAGGGGGGAGGGGGAGGTTGGGGGCAGAGGAGCAGGAACTCGGGCCCAGGGCACCTGGTCTTTCGACTTCTCAGAAGTCAGAAATCCAGATCTTTACGTGAAATCTCCAGAGTTTTAAATGTTGGTGACAAATTTCAGAAGGTTTCAAAACACTGCGTGAGCCAAACAAGATACTTAAATGTGCTTTGGCCAGCAGGCGGCCGGTTCACCACCTCTGAGCAAATCCCATCTGGGTTTGAACTGTCTGTTCTCTCTGCTTCCATTTACCCTTCCAACCAGCTCCTCTCTTAATCCAGGCACACCCCTCGTCAGCACTTCTGCTGTCCAGGGTGGGCGGGGATCTTCCGGCCCAAGGTTACAGTAGGCTCTAGTCTCCTCTGTCCTGTTCCCTGTTCCTGAGGCTTTGTCGCCTGGCTCCTGGTAGCAGTGCCTCCCTGCCCTTTCAGTCCCCCATGCATGTCATTGGCTTCCAGTTATCTTCTGAAAACACATACGTGACATGGCGTGCTCCCTCTCCCCACCTCCCCACCTCCCCACCGGCGTCTTCAGAACAAGGCCGCAACATCTCAGAGTTTGGGCCTTTTTCTCTTGCTTGGCTTCTGCCCACATCTGTCTCCTGAACCCACCTGCAGGCTTTCGTGTAATCTGTGCCGTCAGCCCCGTATACCCTCCCTCTCCATCTCTGCCTGTTGGGAGTCCCACTGGCACCCACTGGCTTCCCCAAGAAGCAGATTCTGAGATGAGGATGAGGGTGTAGGGAATTTATTAGGGGTGGGGGGTGGGGGATGCTCTTGGGTGCCCCACTTGTGGGACAGGGAAGGGAGTAGGACTGGACAGAGGGAGAAGTCGGACCATGGTGCAGTCACAACAGGGCCCCAGCCAGCTCCCCAGGGAGTGCTGGGGCTGGGACAGCCCGTCGGAGTTATTCTGAATTGAGCTAGGGGCCCCAGGTCACCATCAACACATCAATGGGTTTGGGTGGCCCCCAGGGAGGGGCTTGCTTTGGCCAAGGGCAGTCCCAAGTGGGGGCACTCAGCTGTGAGTGTTGCCCCTCAGTGGTCCCAGCCACTGGCAGAATGAAGAGGCCTTATTTTGAGTCCCCACGGCCGCTTACATTCCAGAAGTTTCTCTCAGTTACTTTAGAATAACAGAGTAACTTGGAAGGCCATCCTGGTGTTAGCCAAGCTCCTGGTTTACAGCTCGGCACCGTCTCCCATTCAGGCCCGTGCTGGGGGCTTTCCCTGCCTTGTCCCATTGAACACTCACCACAGCCTCATGGATCTGCTCTTATTATCCCTATTGCCCAGATGACAGTAGGAAACTGAGACTCAGAGAGATGGAGCCACCCACCCAAGGTCACACAGCCAGGACTGAGGCTGGGAATGGAACCAAGGGCGGGGATAGAGCAAAGCATGTCTGATTCAAAACCCACGTCCTCACCACTCTCCACACTGCCCCCGGCTCCCCCTGAGGCTCACTAAGAGGCCACCCCGTGTCCCCGCTAGGCTCCAAGGAAGCCAGCAGTCAATTCTCGTTTAGTCAGGTCTCCCCTACCTTGGAAACAGAATTCAGACTGCATTAACTAAAACACGGAATTTACTGGATGATGCAACAAAAAAAATTCAGGAGTCTCCAGCTTCCCACATAGGTGCATCCAAGGGTGCCAGTGATGTCAGCAAGACATGGTGTATCTCTCTCCTCTCTCTTGCTTTTCTCCCACTCAGGTGCTGTCCACAGGAGAGCTCTGGGGAGCTCTGGGTTTACATCCATCTTGTACCCAGCAATCCCAGACAAAAGAAAACTTGTTTCCTAACAGGTTCAACAACCGTCCCAGAATTAAATCTCCTTGACCTGGCTTGGGTCACATGCTTGGGTCACATGCCTTGAAAAAAAATCACTGCAGCTCACTGTGGCTCACCATGGTGGGGAGGGAGGGAGGGAGGTAGAAAACATGGATCAGCCAGCCTGGGTCATAGCCCCACCCCTGGAGCCAGGGCTGAGGGGTCCACCTCCCAAACGACATAGCCTGAGAGTGGGGACATTCTCCAGAGAAAAATGTGAGTGCCATGATCACGCCGAGCAGAAACAATCACTGTCCCCGTCATTTGATGATTTCCCCAAAGAGGTTACTCAGTAAATGTCTTTCCTACTGAACTGCCTCCTGACCTTTCTCAGAAATGTTATTTCAGTGCCTTTGGGAATTTTGCCCTCCAGTCAAGCCCAGAGACCTTTCTGCTGCCACGAAAGGATAACTTCCTTGCATCTCTCCTCCTCGCCACCAAGCATCTGCACAAGTTTGGAGGCCTGTGGGTTCTGAATCTCTTCTCTCAACCCTCGACTTTTTGCTCACTGTTTCCAGAGCCTGAAACCTACTTCACCAGCCTGCGCAAATGGTGTCAGCTTTAATAAAGTGCTGGAGGGGCATGCGTTGGGGTTGGTAAATACGACCAATCCTATTAATGTTTTGAAAGGGGTTATGTGACTTGCTCATTTGCGGATGACACTAATTTTGGAAGTTTTGCAAATATCAGTGGTGATGAATGGGAAAAGAGCTGAGAGGGTTGAAACGTGGGAGTGAAATAACAAAATTAATTTCCATTTGTATAAATACTAATTGATACACCAGAGGAAAGTGAATATGGAACGTGGATATTAGCTCAAAAAGGAGAGCAATCACTTTCAGAACAGCCTCAAATTAGGTCTGGAATCGCAGTGCATCTCGCAGGCCTGGGAGAGTCCGAGAGGCCACAGCTTTTGTTTTCGTAAGGGAAGGTGGCATTCCTTCCTTCACATCCCTTTGGGTCCCTGTCATCCAAATCTCCTCCCTCCTCCACCTCCAGGCCTTCTCCATTACAGGAAATGGAACCCACAGCCACTCTGTTTCTTGGATCCAAAACTTCTTCTCTTGCCCTCACTTCCATAGCCAGGCCATTGAGAAGTCCTAGCAATGCTGCCTCTGCATCCAGCCCCTTCTCCCCCATTTTCTCCACTACCACCCTCATCTGACCTCCTGCAATGTCCCCGTCCCTGCTCATCCTCCCTGCAGCCACCGAAGTGAGCTTTCCAGGGAGCAAATCAGATCCTGTCCCTCCCCTCCTTAAAAATCTAACCCTCCAGATGCTTCCTCTGCAGTGAGAAGAAAATCTAAGGTTCTCGACATGACCTAGCCCTTGCCTAACTTGCCAATCTCATTTTCCTCCACCTCCTCCCTCGGTCACTCGGTTCCAGTCACAGGCCAAATCTATTCTCATCTCAGGATCTTTGCTCTTTCTGTCCGCTCAGCCTAGAAGGTTCTTCTTCCAGAAAAGCAAATGTGTGTTGGCCTCCTTCTCATCACCCAGGGCTCAGCTCCAGTGTCACCTCCTGATCCCTTTACTCAGTCACTCCCTATCGCATTTTTTTTTTCATGATATTCATTATCCTGTAGAACTACCACATTTATTTATCTGATCCATGTTTGTTGTCTGTCTTTGCTGGAATGAAGTCTCCTTGAGTCCAGAGATTTTACCGTGTGGCTTACCCTTGTATGTCCAATACCCAAAACAGGGCATGGTACATAGTAGATAACCAATAACTATAGGTTCATCATTGATTGTGAATTTGGCAAAACCCAATGGTTTTATTTTGGTTCCTTCACTTGCAGATGTTTACTGAACACCTACTCTTCAAACCAGTCATTTAGTCAAAGCAACATTTATTGAGCATCTCTTTGTCAGGCACTGCCCTAGGCTCTGGGACTCAGCAGAGAACAAAACCAACAGAGCCCTTGCCCTCGGGGAGCTTCCATCTTAGTAGGGGAGCCTGATGAAAACAAATAGGCAAATAAATGTAGGATATATTGCCAAGTAGTAATAGATGCTATGAACAAAAAATAAAGCAGGGTGAGGGTGTAGCACCCAAGTGGTTAGCAAAGTCCTCTCTAAGGAGAAGATGTTTGAACACAGCCCCAGGGATGAGAAGGAGTATATCAGTTAGCTTTTGCTGCTGAACAGTTCAATTCAGATTGGTTGGTGGTCCTTCTCATCTGAGTTGACTTGGCTGGTCTCTGCCAGGTCTGTTCATGTGTCTGTGGTCAGCTGGCAGGTAGACTGGCAGTGGAATGATCTAGAATGGCCCTACCCATTGTCCGGATATTGGAAGGCTGTGGGCCGAAGCAGCAGGGGTGACTGGGCCACTTGTCTGTCATCGTCCAGTGGGCTAGCTTGGCCCTTTCACATGGCAATCTCAAGACTCCAAGCGAGGGCAAGGCCCAGTGCACGCGAGCTCACCAAGGCTCTGCTTGCATCACATTTGCACCAGGCCACTGGCCAGAGAAAACCACCTGGCCCAGATTCAGGAAGTGGAGAGAGAGATACCCCCTCTAGGTGGGAGAAACAGCCAAGTCACATGGCAAAGGGAGTGAGAGGAATTTGTGACCATTTTTGCACTTTTCCCAGGGTTTGGCTGTGAGAAGATAGAAGATCCTATGCCAGCCACGTGCCTTTTTCACCTGGCCCCAAGCTGTTCACAACTACCTTGATACCATGAAAGGATCTGAGGGTTTGGGCATTTAAAAAAAAAATTAGGTTGGAAAATGACAATGGAGCAAGAGAGAAAGCCACACTCCAGGGAGGTTAAGTGACTTGGCCTTGCTCTGTAGCCCCAAGTATGACCTTTAACCCTTCTGGGCTTCCAATTCTTCATCTCAACTGAAACAGAATGGGACTAGATGATGTCTAGGGTTCCTTCTTCCAACTCAACAGTGCCAGGGTTCTGTGAAAGTTGCAAAATGTGAATCTTTTGAGCTCAGCCACCCAAAAGGGTGCTGAAAGAGGCAAGGGTGGAAGAGTTCATTACAGTTGTTTCTGCTCTAATGGAGTGACCATTAAGGAAAAAGATGTCCCAGCCAGATAGCGGGCAGGGCTTGACCAGAGATGCATTTGGTTTGAGGTGTCTGGGCAAATGCAAGATTCACCTGGGCCGTCTTGCTCCAGGGCCATAGAAGGTCATTTCTAAATGGTCTCCACCGGGGTCAGGGTGGGACAGGGGTGTATTAGTCACCCAAAGGGGTGCTAATATGAAATACCAAAAATGGGTTGGTCTTTATAAAAGGTATTTATTTGGGGTAGAAGTCCACAGATACCAGGCCATAAAGCATTAAGTTTCTTCTCTCACCACAGTCCATTACCACGTGTTAGAGCAAGACAGCTGCCAACGTTTCCCAGGGTTCAAGCTTCTTGGGTTCCTCTCTTCCCGGGGCTGTGTTTCTCTCCGGGCTTAGCTCCTGTTTCCTCCACAAGGTCAGCTGCAGACGATCAGGCAAATGGCTCGCTTCTCTTCTCCTGGGGCCTTCTTTCCAACATCAAAACTGCTTCTCAAAAACTGCTTCTACTCTGTTCTCTGCTTTGCCTTTTATATTCGATTCCCCACCCACCAAGGGGTGGGGCTCAACACCCTACTGACGTGGCCCAGTCAATGCCCCAATCATAACTCAATCATGCCCAGATTAACAGATCAGTTTACAAGCATGATCCAATTATATTTTTGGAATTTATAATTACATCAAACTGGCCAACGGTTACAAGGGGTGAAAAGGTAGGCATGTCACCATTGGTCATTTCCTTTACCCTGTGTATTAGACAGGGTTCTCTAGGAAAACAGAACCAACAGGAGACATCTGTGAATAGTATGAGATTTTATAAAATTGTCTCACATGACCTTGGGGATGAACAAATCCAAATTCTGTAGGGCAGGCTGCAAGCCAGGGACTCCAATGAAGGTCCTCGGTGAGTTCCCCAGGAGATGCTGGCTGTCTGAAGTAGAGATGGGGATTCTCTCTCTAACTGTTGAAATCTGTTCTTCTCTTAAGGCCTTCAGCTGATTGGATGAGACGTCACTCATTGCTGACGGCAAGCTCCTCAATTGATTGTAGATGTAACCAGCCATCAAGGCAATCAACTCACTGATGATTAAAGTCCAGAAAATGTCCCTGTAGTACAGTTAGCCCAGTGTTGCCTGACCAAGTAACTGGGTACCATTACCTGGCCAAGTTGACGCATTAGCCTAACCATCATACCCTGAATCCTCATGAGAGTGGCCAATTCACATAATATGTCCATCTCTGATTTAGTTACTCATTTCATCGTTCAGTCTGTACCGAGCTCCTACTGTGCACCGTACACTGTGTCAGACGCCGGCAACACAGCGGTCTAGAAAAGCAGATGGGGTTTCTGCCCTCGAGTAGTTAACCATGTGGCAGGACAGATGGATACTTATCAAATGATGACAGGATGACAGTGGTGACCTGAGCTTAGAAAGGGGAGTTCATGGGGACAGGACAGGCTATGAATGGAGGTTTGACCTGGTCAGAGGAGTAGAGAGGGCTTCTTGAGGAAGTGATCACAGCCAGTTAACCAGGCTGGGTGAGTTCCAGAGGGAGAAAATAGCTTGTGCAAAGGCCTTGTGGTGGGAGAAAGGAGTGTAAACATGAGCAGCTGCAAACCCATCATTCCTCTTCCCATCTTCATCTCAGGTTCTGCCTCCAGAGCCATGGGGCTCATGGGCTGCTTTTCCTCCCATTGCAGGCCTTCAGCTGAATTTCACTGCCTCTTGGGGGGACCTGCACTACCTGGGGCTCACGGGCCTGGAAGTGGTGGGCAAGGATGGCCAGGCTCTGCCCATCCACCTGCACCAGCTCTCCGCCTCCCCCCGAGACTTGAATGACCTCCCCGAGTACACCGATGACTCCCGGACCCTGGACAAGTAAGAGCCTAGAAGCAGCTTACCCTGTGAGGCCGAGGGAAACCGAGGCTCAGTTGGGGTGGTGACCCTCATGGGGCCACACAGCTGGCAGTGTAGGCAGGATGCGAAGCCAGGTTCTCACCCTTCCAGGTGCAGCCGTGGTCTGCACGGCCTCCACCATGCTTAGTGGAGCGCCTGGCACGCAGTAGCTGCTTGTAAGACCTTGTAGCGGGGGGCTCTGTGTTTAGGTGTGAGTGACCTCCGTCTCTCAGGGGAGGAAAGCTTTCCCTCCCCTTCTTGGGGTTGGAGGCCATTGCCCAGGCAGCTGTGGCCGCACCTTCCCTGCACTTGTCAGATGTCCTGAGCCCAGGATGAGTCAAGCGGACAAGCCTCGGCTGCAGTCGACTGGGGCCTCATAACCCACAGGCTGGTGCTTTGCGTCTCCTGCTCAGGACAGCCATCAGGCCTGGACTCTACCTAAAGGTCTGAGCAAGAAGATTCTAGGGGGGTCAGAGAGACAAGGGTTCAAATCCTGACTCTCTCTCTTACAGGTTATTAATTTTCTTGACGTCTCCAATAATCATAGTGGTAATAATCATGATAGCAGTGATATTAGAGCTTTGAGTGCGTATTAAATGCCAGACAGTGGTCCCCAGGTTACAGGTATTCAGCCATTTAAGCCTCACCTGGCACTATTCTTATCACCCCACTTTACAGCTGAGGAAACTGAGGTGCAAAGAGGCTGAAAACTGGCCAAAGCCATCCACATGGGTTGAGTGTCACGCATGATTTGAATGCTGGCCTTCGGGGTCCAGGCACCTAACCACTAAGTGGCGCCATCTCCCCAGCCTCGGTTTCCCCTTATCAGTGGAACCAGGACAATAATTTTCATGGCCGGGGTTGGGGGGATGGGAGGGAAGGGGGTTTGATTGTCACCTCACAGCCCTGACCACTGGCCTAGCCCAGAGCACATGCGGGGTCAGTGGTAGGCTCCCCCCACTTTCCTTTCAGGCACCCCGTAACCGTAACCACGGCCCTCATCCCTGCTGTCACTGCCTGCTCGGGGGTCCTCCTGACCTCGGCGTCCGGGCAGATGGCACTCCCATGTGCTTAGACTTGCAGTCCCTCCCGGCTGCAAAAGTGCTCAACTCAGCCTCACTTGTTTCATCCATACCCCACCCACTCGCCACCCCTTGCCCCAAACTTTTGAAGCAAATCCCAGACCAGCTAGCATTTCATCCCTAAACATTGCATTTCTATACAATAGGGACTCTAAAAAGAAAATAATCTCAGTGCCTTTATCACACACTTAAATTACCAGATACCCAGGAAATGTTTGTATTTCCCTGAAAGTCTTTTGATTTTTCTTTTTTTTAACAATTTGTTCCCTTGAATTTATTTTATTTTATTTTTTTAAGATTTATTTATTTTATTTTATTTATCCCCCCCTTGCTGCTCGTGCTGCTGTGTCCATTCGCTGCGTGTCTTCTCTGTGTCTGCCCATCTCCCCCCTGCTGCGAGGTCCCGCCGCATCAGCCCACGGCACCGCGTGAGCCACAAGGGGGCGCTGGGAAGTGAACCCGGGGCCTCTCATATGGTAAACGGGTGCTCTATCCATTGCGCCACACCCGCTTCCTGCCGTGAGGTTGCTGCATCAGCCCACCGCACCGTTCAGGCCGGCGTGCCCTCACAAGGAGGCCCCGGGACGTGAACCCGGGCCTCCCATATGGTAAACGGG
>JAQZBX010010840.1:0-43696 GCA_029593785.1 Cabassous unicinctus
TCTATTGATGGGCCCTTGATAGTGGTGGCTGTGCTTATGAAACTTTACTCTTGAAATAGAAACATAGCATACTATTATAGGAAGCCTAACAGTTACCTCCTGATAGCCTCCTTGTTGCTCAAATGTGGCCTCTCTCTAAGCAAAATTCAGCATATAAATGCAATAACTTCCCCCAGCATGGGACATGACTCCCAGGGATGTTCCTTCCTGGTACTGAGAGATTACTACCAAGCACCAACTAGCAATATAACTGGAAAAAGACCTTGCAAAATTGGGAAAATATAAAGACAAATGAATTTATATGTCTAAGAGACTTCAAAGTAAATTGGAAGATCATCCCATAGGTTACGTTTATGCCCCCCTCAGCAGGTTCTCATTGACTGCCAAATTAGATGCTACCCCAAATAGAAGGACTCCTGAGGGCCCTGGAGTCACCCAAGCACTATGCTCAGGATAAAGAGCTCATGAGTTTGGTGCCTTGCCAGTGGGCCCTACTTTGGGGCCTGTGCTCCCCAGTGTGATGGAACTGGACTCAGTTGTAGATTCCCTAGACATGGCTCTTCAGTTCCTTCTATTTGAACCTATATTTGGTGCTGGAGTTGGTAGGTGTATGTCCAAGAGACTTGAATCTTTGTGCTATCCAGGTGCCAGCTGGGTCCTGAGACACAATGGAGTTGCAATAACTACTCTCCAGTTCATTGGACTCATCCTGGACAGCTAACAATGAGGAGATGATGGACAACCACCATACCAAGGAGCTCAGAGAGCTTACAACTGCAAGCAAGAGAGACCCATCCATTGACCATAAGGGACTGAAGTCTCCTCTCAAATAGAGGTGGAGTGGACATCACCATCCCAGAATCCTCAGCTTTGAGGAATTGAGGACTAGAGTGGACTTACTGGTATTCTACTATAGAATTATTGTGATCCTAGCAATGGAAGAACTTATATCATTGAAGTGGGGACTGTGGCTACTAGAGGTTCTGAAGTCAGGGAGAGGGAAAACAGGTGTAATAAAGGGCATTTATGGGAATTGGAAATTTTCCTGAATAACATTGCAATACAGATACAGGCCATTATATATCTTGCTATAACCTACAGAATTGTGTGAGTGTGTAAATCACAATGTAGACTGTAATCCATGCTTTGGGGCAATGCTCCAAAATGTGTTCATCAATTGCAACAAATGTTCTACACTATTGAATGATGTAACTAATGTGGGTAAATGTGAGCAGTGTGGTGAAAAGGGCTTATGGGAATCCCCTATATATTTTATGTAACATTTATGTAAACTAAATATCTTTAAGAAAATAATATTTTTTTAAAGTGTCCTTGATGTCAGGCTACTTCATCTGGTGTATGTTTAATTAGGTTTAAGATAAGTGGGAGAATGAAATAGGAACTTGTTAGAGTATGAGAAACAGGAATTTGCTAAGGAATGAAAAACAAGAAATTTCTTTGTGATTAAGAGACTTTTCATTTGTAAGTAATAATGCACAGTTATATGCCACGAATTACTTAAGATTACATAGCTAAACTAAAATATCATATATTAGCTCAATTTAAAAATAAAACTTTAGTGTAGTGAAATGTATGTCATTTGAGTGCTTTTCTCTCTTTCACTTTATAACTTGCTTATTTCCCTCAACATCATGTTTTCAAGCTTCATCCATGATGTTGCATATATCAGGACTTCATTCCTTTTTAAGACTGAATAACGTTCCATTTTATGTATATACAACTTTTATTTATCCACTCATTAGTTGAAGCACAGTTGATTTGCTTTAATGTTTGCCAATTGTAGATAATGTCACTATGAACATCAGTGTGCAAATATGTTTGAGTGCCTGCTTTCAATTCTATTGGGTATACAGTTAGTAATGAAGCTGCTGGGTCATATAGTCAGTTGTTCTATATTTATCTTTCTGAAGAACTGTCAAACTGTCTTCCACAGCAGCTAAATGATTTTACATTGCCACCAACAATGAATGAGTGTACTTCTTTCTCCATATCTTCTCCAGCAATAATTAAAAATTATTATTTTCCATTTTTTTAGTAGCAGAAATTCTAATAGATGTGAAATGGTATCTCATTGTGTTTTTTTTTTTTTTTTTTTTAAGATTTACTTATTTATTTATGCCCCCCTTGCTGCTTGTGTTTGCTGTGTCCATTCACTGTGTATTCCTTCCGTGTCTGCTTATCTCCCCCTTGCTGTGAGGTCATGCTGCATCAGCTCACCGTGCCGTGCAGGCCAGCCTGCTCTCACAAGGAGGCCCCGGGAAGTGAACCCGGGGCCTCCCACATGGTAAATGGGGGCTCTATCAATTGAGCCACACCCGCCTCATGCTGTGAGGTATTGCTGCATCAGTCCACCCCGCTGCATGGGCCGGCCGGCCTGCCCTCACAAGGAGGCCCCGGGAAGTGAACCTGGGGCCTCCCATATGGTAAACGGGAGCTCTATGGATTGAGCCACACCCGCTTCCCCTCATTGTGGTTTTGACTTGCATTTCCCTGAGGACTTGTGATGCTGGGTATTTTTTCATGTGCTTTAAGTTCATTTGTAGATCTTCTTTGGAGGGATATCTGTTCAATAATTTTGCCCATTTTTAAATTTGCTTGTCTTTTTTTGGGGGGGGGTTAAGTTGAAGGATTTTTTTTATATATTCTGCATAGAAATCCTTTATAGGATATTTAATTTCCATATATTTTCCCCATTGCAGAAGTTGTTCTTTCACTTACGTACTGAAGTCAATTAAGGAACAATATATATTTTTTTTATTTTGATGAGGTTCCATTTATCTATTTTTGGTGGTGTTGTTGCTTGTCCTTTGGGTGTAAACTTAAGAAAAGATTGCATAAGACAAAATCCTGAAGATACTTCTTTATAATTTCTTCTAGGAGTTTGATAGTTCTCGCTCTTATATTAAGGTCCTGAGTCCATTTTGAGTTGGTTTTTATATATGGTGTGTGTTAGGGATTTTTTAAATTAAATTAAATCAAATTAATATTAATTAATTTGATTTAATTTAATTTAAAATTTTTAGGCTAATGGAGACCGGTTTTCCCAGCATCATTTGCATTAAAGAAATTCTTGTTTCCCAATTGTGTGATCTTTGCCACCTTGTCAAAATCAGTTGGCCATAACTGTGAAGGTTAATTTCTGAGCTGTGAATTCTATTCCATTGATCTATATGACTGTCCTTGTGCAATCAACATGGTGTTTTAGTTACCGTGGCTTTTATAATAATATTTAAGATCAGGAAGTGTGAGTCCTTCAAGTTCCTCTTTTTCAAGATGGCTTTAGCTATTTGGGGCTTCTTACCCTTCCAAATAAATTTGATGATTGGCTTTTCCATTTCTGCGTGTAAAGTCATTGATATTTTATTACAATTGCAATGAAATTATAAATTGGTTTGGGTAGTATTGATATCTTAATGATATTTAATCATCCAACACACGGACAAGAAATATCCTTCCATTTATTTAGGTCTTGTTTAATATCTTTTAGCAATATTTTGTAGTTCTTGTGTACAAGGCTTTTACATTCTTGGTTAGATTTATTTCTAGGTATTTCATTCTCTTCTTCTGATTGTTCATTGATTGTGTACAGAAACAATACTGATTTTTGTTTCTTAGCCTTGTAACCCACTAGTTTGTTGAATACATTAGCTTTAGGAGCTTTGTTTTGAATTTTTCATGATTTTCTGCATATAATATGCTGTCACATACAAAAAGTAAGATATTCTTTTTCCATTCCATTTTGGGTGATTTTCATTTATTTTTCTTGCATAACTTTCTAGTAGGAATTTCCATTAAAAAGCTGAATAACATTGGTTTTAATGGGCATTCTTGCCTTTTTCTTGATCTTAGAGGGAAAACTTTCAGTCTTTCACCATAAAGTAAGATGCTTGCTGTGGGTTTTTCATATATGCTCTTTATCATGTTGAGGAAATTCTCTTCTATTACTGGTATTCTGAGTGGTTTTAACAAGAAAGGAAGCCATAATTTGTCAGATGCCTTTTCTGCATCAAATGAAATGATTATGTGTTTTTTCCTCTATTCTGTTAATGTGGTGTATTGCATTAATTTATTTTCTTATGCTGAAACAAACTTCATACTAGGAATAAATTCCACTTTACCATGATGTATAATTCTTTTAATATGCTCTTGGATACAGTTTGCTACATATTTTCTTTAAGATATTTGCATCTATATTGATAAGGTGTATTAGTCTGTAGTATTCTTTTTTTGTGGTATCTTTTTCAAACTTTATTTTCAGGGTGTTATTGGCCTTGCTGAATGAATTAGAGGGTGTTCCTTCCTCTTCCATTTTTTTGGAAGAGTTTGAGTAGAATTGGAGTTAGTGATTCTTGGAATGTGCTGAGAAGCCATCTGGTTCTGAGCTTCTCTTTATTGGAAGATATTTTTTATGTAATATTCAATCTCTTTACTAGTAATTGCTTTGCTGACATCTTATATTTCTTCTTCAGTCAATGTAGGTAGTTTCTGTACTTCTATGAATTTGTCCATTTCATCTAGATTACCTAATTTAGTGACATGCAATTTTTCATACTAGTCACTTATAGACATTGTTATTTCAGTGGGATTGTTAGTAATGTCTACCTCTTCATTTCTAATTTTTGTTATTTGTGTACTCTCTCTTTTTTTCTTTGTTAGTCTAAAGTTTTTTTATCTTATTCATCTTTTCAAAGAAACAACATTCATTTTCTTGATTTTCTGTACTTTTTTCTACATGCTTATCTTTGTTCTTTCCTTCCTTCTCACTTTGTGTTTAGATTGCTCTTCTTTTGTTAGTTCTTCCATTTTGAGGTTAGTTCTCTGATACTAAGTTTTCCTTTTTTTAATGTAATCATATTGAGCTATAAATTCCCCTCTCAGAATTGCCTTCACTGTATTTTCATTTTTATTTGACTCAAGATACTTCCTAATGTCACTCCTAATTTCCTCTTTAACTCATTCAATGTTTAAGAATATGTTGTTTAATTTCCACATATTTGGGGATTTTCCATTACTCCATCTGTTAATGATTTCTAGCTAAATTCTGTTGTAGTTACAGAAATGAACAGAAACATCTTCAAAATCTTGTGGTAGGTTGCATTTTCTTAAACTTTACATGCAAAGCAATAGCAATGAAAGAAAAAAAAAACTAGATAAATAGGGCCTCCTCAAAATTTTACACTTTTTTTCGATAAAGAATGACATTGTCAAGAATGTAAAAAGGCAGCCTACTCAATGGAAAAAATATTTGGAAACCACATATCTGATAAGGGAATGATATACATGCTTTATAAAGAGATCATACAACTCAATAACAAAAAGGCAATCAACACAATTAAGAAATGGGCAAAAGATTTATATAAACATGTTTCCAACAAGAAATACAAATGGTCAAAAAGCATATAAATTTTTTTTCAATATCACTACCTATTAGGGAAATGAAGATCAGAACTACATTATAGAATGTCTATAATTTTTTTAAAAAACAGAAATTATAAGTGCTGGGGAGGATGTGGAGAAATAGGAACAGTCTTTCACTGTTGGTGAGAATGTAGTATAGTGCAACCCGTATGAAAGACAGTTTGTTTATTCCTCAAGAAGCTGAATATGGAAATGCCCTATGATATGGCAATCCCGCTACAGAGAATATATTCAGAAGAACTGAAAGCAAGGATGCAAACTGACATTTGCACACTGATGTTCATAACAGCATTATTCACACTTGCTAAAATATGGGAACAGCCTAAGTGTCCAACAATATAAGAATGGATAACAAAATCTGGTATATACATACAATAGAGTCTATTCAGCTATAAGAAGAAATGAAATTGGGGTGAAATGACATCATAGATGAACCTTGAGGACACTATGATGAGAGAAATAAGCCAGACATAAATGGACAAATACTGTGTTGTCTCACTAACATGAACTAAATACCATGAGTCAACTCGTGGAGTTAAACTGTAGATTATAGGTTACCAGGAGATAAAATGTGGGTTAGAATGCAGCTGATGCCTAATGTATATAGAAGTGTTAATAAAGTCTATTATAAAAGTGTGGAAATAAATAGAGTTGATGGTAACACATTGTAGTGAGTATAACTAACACTGCTGATTTATAAATGTGATTGTGTCTGAAAGGGGTAGTCTGTGAACATAAATGTCAATTAAAAGGAAGCTAGAGAATAATCTAGGGACTATATAATATAGTGATTTGGATGGTAAATAAAGACTGTGGTTAATAGTATAAATATAATAATGTTATTCATTTAAAACGTGTTAAGAAAATGGTGATACATGGGATAATTACAACTACTGTAACTTATGGATGATACTTAACAGTAATATTGTAATATTTTTGCAGCAGTGGGAAAAATTATTATATCAGTTCTAAGGGACAACAATAGGGGGGTATGGGATTATTTTCATTTGGAGTAATGAAACGTTCTAAAATTGACTGAGGTGATGACAGCACAAATCTATGATCAAAATAAAAGTGAATGAATGGACACTTTGAATAATTGTCCTACTCATGGGTCTCTATAACAATGAATTCTGTGGTGGAAGAAGGACTGCGGTTATAAGAATAAATATGCAAATGTTCTCTCATGAAATGATAATAAATACATAATACCAATATAGGATGTTAATAATTGGATGGGTTGTGGGGGATTTACAAAACATAAGAAATGAGTTATCTTTAGAAATAATATTTTGACAATGTTTTTTCATAGTTTGCAACAAATGTTTCACAATAGTGCAAGGTGTTGGTTGTGGGGAGATGTATATGTGCTCTGTATCCCAATATAGATGTCTGTTTTGTAAGTTCATAACTTTTACTATACACTTATTGTTTATGTATGTTCATGAATGAATGATAAACTTTTTTCAATTTTATTGATACATATTAATTTATAAATCATAAATTTACTCAAAGAATGCAATCAAAGGTATTTAGTATAATCACATATTTGTGCATTCATCACCCCAATCACTCCCAGAGTACTTTCATTATTCCAACAATAATAGTAAACAAAAACAAAGAAATCTCACCATCTCTCAATCCCTCTATGCCTTGCCTAGTGTACATAGATGCTATTCTTTTTCCTTCTCTCTAGTACATTTGTATTTATATTTTGTAAAAACAATCATATATGCAGTATCACCCATATTCATGTTTTGCATGAGGTTTTACTATCTTATCAAGTCCCAGGTCTAGTAATATACATGACTTTAGACTTTCCTTTTCAACCACTGTCATACCCTTAAAATAGCACTGCTAGTTACAAACATAATGATAATGCTTTAAGAATTTCTAATCATTTCCAAAGATTTACAAACAACATTTTTAACAAGTCTGCACAGATTAACACTTACCTTTACATTCTCCAACCTCATTTTATTTTCTAGCTACCTATATTCTAATTATTAATTCCATGGGTTTGTTTACACAGTATATTGAGTCCATCACAAACATACAGTATTTGTCCTTTTGTGTCTGGCTTTCTTCACTCAACATAATGCCCTCCATGTTCATCCATGTTGTCATATGCTTCACGACTTCATTTCTTCTTAATGTTGCATGATATCCCATCATATGTATACACCACAATTTGTTTATCCATTCATCACTTGTGGACACTTGGGTTATTTCCAGGTTTTGGCTATCATGAATAATGCTGCTATGAAAATCGGTGTGCAGATGTCTGTTTGTGTCTCTGCTTTCAATTTTTCCTGATACATACATAGTAATGATTATGCCAGACAGTTTATATTCAACTTCCTTATGAACTGCCAAACAGTCGTCCACAGTGGCTTTACAATTCTACACACCACCAACAGTGAGTAAGCTTTCCTATCTCTCCACATCCTCTCTAACATTTACATTTTTTCTGACTTTTTTAATCATTATGAAATATCTCTTTGTAGTTTTCATTTGCATTTCCATAATAAGTAATGATGTTGAATATTCTTTTCACGTCTTTCTTCACCATTTGTATTTCTCATTTGGGCAATTCTCTTTTCAAGTCTTTTGCCCATTTTTTAATTGGGTAGTTTGTCTTTTCATTGTTAAATTTTGCGATCCCTTTGTATATCATAGATATTAAACCATTACCAGATATGTGATTGCCAAATACTTTCTCCCATTCTGTTGGCTGCCTTTTCACCCTTTTGACAAAGTCCTTTGACGTGCAACAGTGTTTAATTTTGAGGAGGTCCAATTTATCTATTGTTTCTTTTGTTGTTCATGCTTTGGGTGTAAGGTTTAAAAAAATACTGCCTATCATAAAATCTTGAGGATGTTTTCCCACATTTTCTTCTAGGAGTTTTATGGTTGTTGGTTTTTTATTTGGGTCCTTGATCCATTTTGACATAAATTTTGTGTAAGTTGTGAGATAAGGGTCTTCTTTCTTTCATTTGGATATGGATATCCAGATCTCCGAGCACCGTTTTTTGAATAGACTCTTCTGGCCTAGCTTAGAGGGCATGGCCAGCTTATCAAAATCACGTGACTGTAGATATGGGGGTCTATTTCTGAGTTCTACATTCACTTACATTGGTCAATGTTTCTGTCTTTATGCCAGTAGCATGCTATTTTTACCAATGTAGCTAGGTAATATGTATTAAAATCCAGAAGCGTGAGTCCTCCTGCTGAAGGGATGAAATGAAAATGCTCTGAAGCTTCATATTCTTTTGGGAGAGGCAGCCAGTGGTCCCATTTATTCAATTTCCTTCAATATATGTACAGTCAGCTATATAAGGAGGCATGTCCAAGCAATTGCTGCACTTGAAAGTGCCCAGAAAGTTTTTATTGCAGGAGACAATGGAGAGGCAGAAAGCTCTAATTAAGTAACAGTGTAAAGTAAGAAAGTCCTCATTGTTTTCAGCAGGAACTGATAATAACAGGTTTTCCCATGCAGCAGTAATTTGCTTGCACAACAAAGCAGGTTTAAACTGTTTCAAGGATAAATTAACCAAGCATTCCCACATCCTCCAACTTCATTCTTCTTTTTAAAGATCTTTTTGGCTACTTGAGGACAATAAACCTTCCAAATAAATTGGATAATTGTTCCCCCCCCCTTCTGCAAAAAAAGCTATTGGGATTTTTATTGGGATTGCACTGAATCTGTAAATCAATACGGGTAGAATTGACATCTTAATGAGATTTACTCTTCCAATCCATAAGGACAGAATTTCCTTCCATTTATTTGTCTTCTTCAGTTTATTTTAGCAATGTTTTATAGTTCTCTGAATACAGGTCCTTTATGTCCTTGGTTAAATTTATTCCTAAATATTTGATTGTTTTAGTTGCTATAATAAATGCATTTTTTCTGCTTTCCTACTCAGATTGCACATCAGTAGTGTATAGAAACACTATTTTTATGTATTAATCTTGTATCCTGCCACTTTGCTGAACTCATCTATTAGTTCTAGTAGCTTTGTTGTGAATTTTTCAGATTTTTGATATAGGTTTATATCATCACAGAATAGCAAAAATTTTACTTCTTTCTTTACTGTTTGGGTGGCTTTTATTTATTTAGCCTAATAGCTATAGCTAAAACCTCTAGCACAATATTGAATAACAATGGTGAAGTGGGCATTCTTGTCTTGTTTCTGATCTCAACAGGAATGTTTCAGTCTTTCACCATTGAGTACAATATTTGCTGTAGGTTTTTCACATATGTCCCTTACCATATTGAGAAAATTTCCTTCTATTCCTATCTTTTGGAGTGTTTTTATCAAGAAAGGGTGATGTGTTTTGTCAAATTCTTTGTCTGTGTCAATTGAGAGGATCATGCGATTTTTCTTCTTCAATTTTTCAATGTAGTTTATTACACTAATTGATTTTGTTGTGTTGAATCACCCTCTCATACCTGGTATAAAACCCACTTGATCATGGTGCATAATTCATATACATATATATATTTTTTTCATATACTTAGATTAAATAAATGCTACACAAAAAAATATAGGGATTCCCATATACCCCACTCCCCACACCTCCCACACCGTCCACATAAGCAACATCCTTCATTAGTGTGGCACATAGATTACTATTAATAAATGCATCCTGGGGCATTGCCACTGAGCAGGGACCATAGTTCACATTGTAGTCTACACTCACTCCCACACAGTTCTGCAAAGTTATGGAATGATAAAAAATGGCCTATATCTGTTATTGCAATGTCATTCAGGATGATTCCAAAGTTCCAAAAGCATCCCTGTATTACAACTGTTTTTCCCTCTCCCTGCCGCCAGAGCCTCCAGAGGCCACTGAGCCACATCAATGTTGTAATTTCTTCCATTGCTAGAATCACAATATATCTATAGTACAGTAACAGTAAGTCCACTCTAGTCCATAGTTCATTCCCCAGTCCTGAGGATTCTGTGATGGTGATGCCCCCTCAACCTCTAATTGAGAGGGGATGCTGATCCCATATGCCTGATGGATGGGCCTATCTTACTTGCAGTTGTAGACACTCTCAGTTCCTTGGTGTGGTGCTTGTCCATTTTCACCTCCTTGTTAGTTGTCCTGGATGAGTCTAAAGAACTGGATAGTAGGTTTAGTAACTCCACTGAGGCTCTGGGATCAGCTGGCACATGGACAACCCAAAGATTCTAATCTTTTGGATGTACACCTACAAAAACCAGCATCAATATTAGGTTTAAATAGAAGGCACAGATGAGCCATATATAGAGAAGCCATAATTGGCTCTAAAGAAGGGCCCACTGGCAAGGCACCAAACTCTGGAATTATCTGTCCTGCCCATAGGACCTCAGCATCTCCAATGCCCTCAGGATCCCCACCATTTGGAGTAGTATCCACTTTGGCAGTCTATGAGATCCTGCTAAGATGTGCATAAGCATTAACCTCTGGGATGACATCCCGACTCACTTTGAAGTCTCTAAGCCATATAAACTAATTTGTCTTTACCTTTTCTCCCTTCTATTTCAGATCATTTTTCCAGTTGCATTGTTAGTTGGTGCTTGGTAATAATCCTTCGGTACCAGGGAGGCTCATCCCCAGGAGTCATGCCCCACAATGGGGAGAAGGTAATGCATTTAAACGTTGAGTTTGGCTTAGAGAGAGGCCATTTTTTGAGCAGCAAGGAGACTCTCAAGAGGCAACATTTAGGCACCCCACCACACTAGGTTAAGTTTCAATTTCAAGAACAAAGGTTCATAAGCATAGTCTTCAATATCAAGGGCCCATCAATGGATCATCCTCCTTCACCAGACATTGCCCCTGAACTTGGGGAACTGTTGCTACTCCATCAGAGAATGTGGCAGAGCTCTCCAGGATGGGAATTCATTATTCTCTTGGTTGTTGTGTGAGTCTTCACCCACTGTGACAATGACCCATGAACATTTTAACATATTTATATACCTTATATGTATGCTCAGGTGAACTTCCTCCCATGTATTCCCCCATCACTTACACCCCACACCAATGATCTTCCCCTGCTCCAGTTGTAACACTGCTGCGATCAGCACCTTCTTAAAAAATAAGGCCAATAAAATAGCCAAATACAATGAATAGGAAAATGAAATACTGATAAGTTTAAATATAAGAAATAATTTACATAAAAATTTTTTAAAAACTAATAAAAAATAAAATTATATGATTTAGATATTAAAAATAATGAATAATATTTTTAAAATTTACATTTTACTTTCATCATTGTAATATCTGGGGTCCTGTATGTACAGTGACATTTTCTTCCATTTATTCCCCAGTGTCTTACTTTTTCTCTTTTTAAAAAAAAATAAATTTTTCAAAAGATACTTAGATTACATAAATGTTACACAAAAAATACAGATTCCCATATGCCCCACTTCCCACACCTCACAAAACCTCCCACATAAATATCCTTCATTAGTGTGACACATTAATTGCAATTGATAAACACATCCTGGGGCTTTTCCATTAAGCATGGACCATAGTTGACATTGTACACCACACTGTCTCCCACACAGATCTGCATGTTATATGATGATATAAAATGGCCTATATCTGTCATTGCAATGTCACTCAGGACAATTCCCAAGTCCCAAAAATGTCCCTGTATTATAACTGCTTTTCCCTCTCCCTGCCCCCAGAGCCTCCAGTGGTCACTGGCTCCACCTCAATGTTGTAATTTCTTCCATTGCTTGAATCACAATATGTCTACAGTAGAATATCAGTAAGTCCACTCTAGTCCATAGTGCTTATCCCCATCCTGAGGAGTCTGGAATGGTGATGTCCAGTCCACCTCCAATTGAGAGGGGGCTTATATCCCATGGGGAAGATGGATGGGATTATCCTGCCTGCAGCTGCAGACTCTCTCCATTCCCTGTTACCCATCATCATCTCCCCATCAGGTGTTCTGGGTGAGTCCAATGAGCTGTAGAGTAGGAGTTGCTGCTCCACCGAGGTTCCAGGCCCAGGTGGCACATGGACACCCCAAAGACTCAAGTCTCTGGACCTACACCTACATACTCCAGCAACAAGTAAAGGTTTGAATAGAAGGGATAGATGAGCCATCTGCAGGGAATACATAATTGAGTCCAACTCTGTCACTCTCAGGAGCACAAACTCCAAAGTAGGGCAAACTGGCAAGGCACCAAACTCCAGAGCTATCTGCCCTGACATAGGACCCGGGTGTCTCTAGAGCCCTCAGGAGCTGCACTATTTGGGGTGATATCCACTTTGGAATTCTATGAGATCCTACTGAGATGTGCATAAGCGTTACCTATGGGATGACCTCCCAACTCATTTTGAAGTCTCTTAGCCATATAAACTCATTTGTCTTTAACTTTCTCCCCTTTTACTCAAGGTCTTTTTCCAGTTATATTGACTGTTGGCACTTGGTAGCAATCCCTCAGTGCCAGGGAAGTTCATCCCTGGGAGTCATGTCCCATGCTGGGTGGAAGTTAATGCATTCATATGCTGAATTTGGCTTAGAGAGAGTCCACATTTGAGCCACAAGCAGGTTTTCATGAGGCAACCCTTAGGCACCCCATAATAATAGGCTAGGTTTCAATTTCAAGAGCAAAGATTCATAAGCTTAGTCATCAATATATAGGGCCCATCAGTGGATCATCCTCCTTTACCAGGCATTGCCCCTGCAATTGGGGGACTGCTGCTACTCTCTTAGAGAATGTGGCAAAGCTCTCCAGTATGGGATTTCAGTATTTTATTATAGCATATTTTCCTTATTTCTGTTTCTCTGTGAATATTTTCAACTCTCCATCATTTTTGAATTCCATCTTTGCTGGGTAGAGAATTCTCAGCTGGACATTTTTTTTCTTTTTGTACCTTAAGTATGTCATACTACTGCCTTCTTGCCTCCATGGCTTCAGATGAGGAAACAGCACTTAATCTTATTGAGCTTCCCTTTTATGTGGTGGTTCTCTTTTCTCTTGCTGCTTTCAGCATTTTCTCTTTGTCTTGAACTTTGGACAGTTTGCTGAGTATATGTCTTTGAGTAGGCCTGTGTGGATTTATGCTGTTTGGGGTTTGCTGCACTTCCTGGACATGTACATCCATCTCCCTCCAAAGGGTTGGGATGTTTCCAGCCATTATTTCCTCCAACACTCCTTCTGTCCCTTTTCCCTTCTCTTCTCCCTTTGAGATACCTATAATGCATATGTTTGTACATTTTTTGTTGTCATTCAATTCCCCAATCCCCTGCTTATTTTTTCCTATCTTTTAATCTATCTGTTCTATTACCTGTTTGATTTCAAATGTACTGTGTTCCACATCACTAATTCTTTCCCCTGCTTGTTCAAATCTGCTGTTATGTGCTTCCATTGTCTTTGTGGTTTCTTGGATTGTACCATTCATCTCCATCATATCCATAATCTTTTAATTTATTTTTACAATTTTTTCAGTATATTATGCCAGCGTCTTCTTAATATCCTTAATCTCTTCCTTCACTTCATAAGTTGGTCCATGATATTTGTTTGGACAGGTTTGATTAGTTGTGCAATGTTATGCATATCTTCCTGGTATTCAGTTTTTTTCATTGGACTGGGCCATGTCTTCCTGTTTCATAGAATGGTTTGTAATTCATTGTTCCTGTATTGTAATCTCTTTATCTTGATGGGTTTATACAGTTAATTAGCTTCTCTCTTTACTGTAGGGCTTTATTTAATTGCTGTTTTTGTATTTGGGCTAAGTTTTCTCTTTGCCACTTTGTTTTCATTCTCTTTCCTTGCTGTTGTCTATGTTCCAATGAAGGAAAAATTTAGGGCCAGAGAAAGTGAAATAGGTAAGAAAAGTAAAAGGATAATAGTAATAATAATAGTAATCATTGGAAGAGTATCTGTATAAGATCTTGGAAAATTAATATTTAACTCATGTGAGCAGTGTAGAGTAATAGAAATAAAAAAGTGGAGTATCAACAATGAAATGGGAAATGAAAGAAAAATATATTGAATGAATTAAAAGGCCAGAATGAAGAGGAGAGAGGGAAAGAGAATAGAAAATTGAAAAAACAGTTAATAAAAGTAAGAAAACTGGATAGACAATATAGAAATAAAATCCAGAAAAATTGAAGACTAAACAAGGAGAGATGGAATGTATGAACAACAACAGGAAGTAGAAGATGGAAAGAGGAAGGTAGGAAAAGAGATAGCATTGGTAGATCAAATCGGTATACACGGAAATGGAGAAATCAATGAAGAGGAAACACAGCAAGCAAAAATCAAGCCAGCAGTACCTTGAGGAATTTATCTCTTTGTCCAGCTCTCTCCTGATCAATGCCCTGAAGCCTCCTACTCTGTGGGTTCCCAAAACAGCTCACATGGGCAGGATCTTGCCCTCAGCTGTTTTTTGTGAGAGAGATCTGTCTATGTTCCTTTGAAAGAAATAAAAGGAAAGATATAGGAAGACAAAAAGAATGATAGTAATGATAATAGTAAAATGTAGGAAAGATACCATATAAGACCTAGGAAATGGAAAAATTAACACAAGTAAGAAGTACATAGGAATAAGATTAGGTAAGTGGAATAGAAACAATGAAGCAAGAAACAGAATAAAGAAAAAAAATGTATAGAATGGATTAAAAGGCTGGAATGGAGAGAAGAGGGAAAAAGAAAAGACAAAAGAGAGAAAGGAAAAAGTAAAACAGAGAAATTAAACAGAGGAAAAAGGAGAGATTGAAAAATACAAACAAGAATATTTGGAAACCAAACAAATATGAAATGAAAGAAAAACAACAGAAAACAAAATATATAAAGATGAAGGAATGAAAAGAAATAGTTTAGGCATAATAGATTAGTAACCAAAGGAAAAAAAGAAAGAAAAAAAGAAAAATAAGGAGAGAAAAAAAGAACCCCATACAAAACAAGCAAGAAACAAAACAACAGCGCCTTTTTTTAAAAAGGAGACGGAAGAAAGAAAAATAAATAAATAAACAGAGAAAACCATCCTTCTCGCTTAGACCCCTAAGGATCTTCTCAGGCTGCTGGTGTTGTTCAATCACTGACCCTGCACCCTGCCCTTTGCAGGTTTTGAACTGGGTTTTAGTGAGTAAAGCAAGGAAAATAAAAGAAGAGGAAACTTAAAAAAAAAAACAAAAAAAAAACACACACACACACACAAAACTAAGGGATCCAAGAAAATCTAATACAAAGAAAATGTTTATATGTTCCCTGTCATGAAGTTTCAGCTGGATGCCTGATAACCTGGTGAATCACTTTACAATGAAGAGCCAGGAATCAAAACAGTGGCCTCATATATGCTAGGCAGGAATTCTTCCACTGATCTATTTTACCTCCTTGGGTTAATTAGCCTTTCAGAAGGCTATCCACCCCTTTTCCCTCTGGCGGTTTAGATCCCCACAGTCAGCTAGAGTGGTGCTGATAGCAACCTGTCTCTGCCTCCTCACTGATATAATTCCTCTCTTTACCTAGGTGGCTGGGTGTGACTGCCTGCCTGAAGTGATCCCTCTCCCCTCTCCCAGTTGAGTCCAGGTCCCTTCCAATATTCAAGGGGGGCTCAGCTGACTAAACTTGTCACACAGAAATCACTCACCACCCTCCAAGACCCCTCTTCCTCACGTGGGATCTGCCTTCACTCTCCCCTTCGGAGCAGGGGGCTAGCATCTCCCCCTAGTCTGTTCACCCTGAGGGCTGGGTATGTTTACCTCTTCTAGCCACTGAGGTAAGCAACCTATGATTATTCCTAGTTGCCCTATCTGTCCAGTAATCTTCTAGATGGCTCATGACTCAAAGCACCTTCCCATGGAGGCAGACATCTGCTTACTCTCAGATACAATTCACCAGGAGTTTTACCCTTGATTAATATCTCAGGGATGCAGGAGGAGAACCCTTCCCAGAAGCTGGGAGGTTTAATAACTCGTGATTACTTGGTTAGCTTCTTTGTGTCTCTCACCCTCACTCTTCTGGGAGTTGGTAAGCAGTGTCCTGGTTTGCTGTGCCCCAAAGCAGTTCCCCATGGTAGCCTCTGGCTTTTTCTTTGTTGTTTTAGTGAGAGCTAAGCCTTATCTCCCTAATTCTTTGGTCATGTTCCCACAATGTGCATAATTCTTTCAGTGTGGTTTTGGATTCTGATTGCAACTATTTTGTTGAGGATTTTTGCATCAATATTCATTAGAGATATTGGTCTGTAATTACCTTTTTTCATGGTGTCTTTATCTGTTTTTGGTATTAGGGTGATGTTGGCTTCATAGAATGAGTTTGGTTGAATGATATACTCACAAAAAAATTTTAATGAAAAAAAATTGGAACTGATTCCTCCAGAAATTTTAGCTGGGAATTAGTTAATACTCTTCATGAAATAATGCCACTCCCCTAGCCTTCAAACACCTATGGTCATAGTGAAGAGAGGATTTGCTGGATGTTGTGTTCCAGATGATGAATATCAGGTTGCCCATGGTGCAGATTCTGTGATGAGGATTAGAATCCTGGAAACATATTAATAAGTGATCTAAGGTTAACATTTATTGGGTAAAAAAAGAAAGATAATTTTGGCAGAATGAGAAATAAACTGAGATGTTTTCACAAGAGGCCTTTGCTGAACTTACAGGGAGATGTGAAGCTGGGGTGATCATTCAGCTATGTCCCAAATTGAGAGCATGGCTCAGAATCTGTTCTCCCACATGAGCAGTCTTTGGTACAGACTGATACAAGGAGAGCAATACATCCCTAGATGCATTAGCTGTCTCCATCAAAGAGCAATTCCCTAGAGTAGTCCAACATCTGAGAGGAATCAACGGGTAGCATTTGCAATAACATGGGGGGACTGATCCAAGAAGAATTCCTTATAATCATCTGACAGAGAATGAAATAAAAAACTATGATCATGAATGATTTGACTTGTTATGTTATCATTAAATACAACTGTGTATTGAAAGGCAAATAGGCACAATAGTCAGAGCTTCATTCATTACTTCTTATGAAAAGAGAAATCACTCTAGGTTAGAATATTTCTACCCTGGACAGTGGCAAATGGCTTGGCAGAATGGTCAGGAGGACAGATGGAGAATCATTAGAAGATCAGAGACAAGGAGTTTTGGGGTAACGAGATATGGATGGACATATCCAAACAGGTTGGAATGTGTTGGTTATGAGGATACCTAATTGTGTAACTCTATTTCCTTGTCATACTCAGACAGAAATTGACAACTGTAGCAGGCATAAGAATATCATAGATCACATGAACAGGTAAACCACTTGTTGTGGACTCAAAATCAGGTTGTCCCACTAAACTTCATTTAATTTTTCTTTAGTAAACGAAGCTCAGTTGAATCATGGATAAGCTTTTTCAAAATGTAAATGAAGAAATGAATCTAAATGGAATTTTCTTTGACATGCCAAATATACCCATTATAGGATATTGATCAATTCCCATAGTGTCAGCTCAAGAACAGGGGTCCTTTGAAGACTGTGAAACATCTCAGAATTTTACTACCAAAGAGAGACGAATCATGAGTTTATCAATTTTTTGCCATGATTAGTGTAGTGCTGCTCTTGGATATGAAAAAATAACCAGACTGCCCTTACCTTGAGACCAGAATGTTCCCACAACCAGAAGAAACTTAAAAGGAAGAAAGTCATTTATGCTTGCTGGAATGAGTCATTGGTGTCTATGGAAAGACAGACACCAAAGAGATAGATGGGGCTCATTTCCAAGTCCAAAAATTCTTCAGCTTCCCTAATATCTTTAAATCATTCATCATTTTTCAACCATATTGCTTTAGTTTTCCAAGTCTGCTATGACAAATACCACACAATGGACTAGCTTAATTACAGAAATTTACCATCATATGAGTTTGGAGAATAGAAATCCAAAATCAAGGTCTCTGCTCTCCATGCTGTTCCCTGAGTCTATAGGATTCGAGTGCTGGCTTGCCATAATCATGGTGGCTCTTTGGCTTGCACCCCTTTCTCACTCTGGTTTCTAATATTGCTGGCTTCTGACTTCTGACTTCTTTAGAGTTCTGACTTCTGACTGATTGCATCTGAATTTCTGCTGCCTTCTATGGAATCCAGTCATATGGGTTAAAGCCTACCCTGACTCAATTTAAGATTATCTATATAGAATCTAAGAAAAGATCTTTTTCACAAATGAAGCAACACCTTAATTAGTGATAACATTTTTAAACATCTTGTTTTCAAATGGGTTCACCCTCATAGGAATGCAGATTAAGACTCGAATATGTTTTTTTACTGGGAACATGATTCAATTTACAACACATACCAGCACTTCTGCACTGATCCAGCTTAAATTTGATTGTCCATCATTACCTTGCATATACTTTCAACTCCCTTACTCACTATTGCTTCATCATATTTGTTTCAGTAAATTATAGCATGAGATAAATGCAATTCTTCCCATAATCCATGCCAGCATCTTTACAGCATAATATTAATAAAGTAAAACATAGAACTGTGCTGATTGTACTACCTTAATCTTCATGCTCACAAATCTCATGTGGGCCTTCAATGCTGCTTAAGAATCACACTAAATTTCCAAGATCCATTCCTTGTTAAACTCTTTTAAATATTTCTTACTGATTTGTATCTCCTAATACCTTCAAATTAATCAATCCCATTCTTCTTTCTGAGCAATTGACATTAATTCACATTTCTCTCAGAAATGTTTGACGTTCTTTAAGAAAATAACTTTAGATTTCCCCAGAGCCAGCTTTTTGTGTGTGTGCACATACATTCTATCTTCTCTCTTATCACTATAGAGGAACTGCCTGTAGCCACAAAGGTATACTTGTGTACTTGTTCCCACTGCTCACACCCACTGAAGAACATCATTTCATCAATCTTCCCTTCTCTTTCTATATCATCATGTTTTCTTCCTTTAGTGCATAATCCTTTTCAGAATATGAATATTTTCTCTCTTCTTTTCTCTCTCATCCACTCACATTGCTTTAGCTACCATATATAGCTGCATTCAAATAAACAGCTCTGAGCCAGATATAACCCTAAACTCATGACTCAAATATAACTACCTACTTGGTATCTCCACTTGAATGTCTAAATGGTTTATTCAACTAAAATGTGCAAAACTATCCCTGATCATCTCACCCATAAAAATTTATTTAATGCTGCTTTAATAATTTCCTTATCTCAGAAATTTCAAAAGTCAACTAAATTTAAACTTACTTTTGTTTCTTCTCTTTTCTCACATCAAACCCTTTAGCAATTTTTAAAAATTTATACTGTTACTAGATTTTAACCAATTTTCATTATCCTTTTTGTTTCTACTCTGGTCCAGGCCATGACAAACTTTTATTTTGATTGTTGAAGTCCTTCAATACAGTCTTCCTAACTTCTCAATTGCCCTCATGTAGTGCATCTTCAACCCATTTGCCACTGTGAGCTTTTGAAAACAGACAGGTTGGCCAGGTTTTCTACTCATTGGCATACTATGTCACTGAGATTGAATGCCAAAATCATTACATGTCCCCATTAGGCCCTATATAACTTTTTGTCTCTTATCTCCTCATTTGTCAGTTTAAACACATCACATACTGTTTTCTCATTGTTCACCCATGTGTCTATTTCAGTTTTGAAAATACTCTTGTTATATTTTCCACACTCCTATAGTAAACCTCATGGTGACTCTGGTGAAATATCATAAAATGATGAAACCTTCCTGGAAGGTCATCATCTGCTCACATTTCATTGGCCGAAACATTCCACATAGTGATGACGAAGTTCAACTGAGTGAATAATTAATTTACATATTTTTTCTGATACTTTTCATCATTTGACTTTGCAGAAAATGTCAGCTACTTGTGAGCAGTTCTTTAAATTACATCTCCAACTTAATTTTTTAAAACTTCTTTAAGATTTCACTTTCACTGTTATATTTTAATAACCTGAAAACTATTTTTCTTCATTATAATGTACTGATGGTCACCATGAATTGTTCTCTCACTTCATCTCCTAGATAATGAAAAATATTCCTTCATATTCTTCTTAAATTTAATTTCCTTAGGTAAACTCTTTGTATACCAAGGCCTGTAAGATACCTCCTTATTATCCATTATCATAGCTCTCCTTATTCTTTTAAAATTCATCAGAATTATGTGATTATCCAATGAATTTGAGTCCATTCATCAAATGGTTTATCCCATGAATGCAGCGTCTGTTTGTCTTGTTAATGCTCATTGGTATTTGGAAATTACAACTAGAAAAATATGTAATAGTAGGCATTTACCACATAATACAGAACAAATCAATTGACAACTTTGCTCAAAAGTATTCATAAATTACTACTTATCTCAAATTGTAGAATTAAAGCATTCATTTTTGTTAATAAAAGTTTGAGATAAACTGAAGTTATATTTTGGAAAAAGGTCAATGAATAGAACAATTGTCCCCTGCTTCTCTCTCTGCTTCATTTAATGGAGCCATTCTTTTATTGTCAGTTAAACTCAGTTATCCCTCATTCATGCATTTTCTCTCATATCTAAACCAATCATGTGTATGTTATTCATTCTTTTTAAAATTACTATTTGGATTTGAATGCTCTTAGAATTATATAACCTGGAAATATTGATTCTGGATTTGTGTATTAATGTCTAAACTTTGTGACATATTTGATAGCACACAAAGCCTCTGGGAAGCTCTAGTTCTTCATATATAAAGTGAAGGTCCTAATCTAGGTTATATTAATCCAAGGAATTGCCCAGTCTTGCAACTCCCTGAGTTCCCATTTTTCCTTCAAGAAAGGCCCCATGTGGTTGATTATTGGTCTGAGTTGAAATATCATAAAATGATGAAAACAAAAGGCACATCACAGTTATTTTATAAATATATATTATTTCTGGGCTTCAAAAGATTTTTAAAAGTCTTTCATTTGGCTTGAAGAGAATAATCTAATCATATCATAGCCCAGACTAAATAACTCACCTTTTTAAAATTTGTATTCAAAATGACTTTAAATTTCCTTGAATGTTTTTTTCTTTCATCTGTACTTTATTCTTCCTCCTTGATTCCAATTTTCATCCCTCCTTTTTATTTCATTATTTTCCTGTATTACATCCATTTAACTTTTTAAAAAAATATTCATTTCACAAATTTTATTGTAGTGATTAATATATGTGGCAGTATTTTATTAAAAATTAAAATAATTTAAGCTCAGATATATAAATTTAATCATATATCTTCATTTCATTAGAATTATGCTGTGATAACTACGTCAAATAGGATAGCATGGCTACCCTTTCTGGTACCGTTTTTTCTTGGGGAGTGATCCCAGGACTGTAAACCTGTATTGTATCTCTCAAAGTCTAATTGGTGATTCAGGACCTTAGTCTCTGTAGTGTTACCAATATCAACAAGTCATATCCTAAATCTAGAGCCATTATCTCTATTGGGAGCTTCTTTTCTCTCTATTCCCTCTCTGAATTTTGGGGTTCAATCTGTTTGCTTAGTGTATGATCACTCTGTAGGTCTTACTCTCCTGATTCAAAAATATGAAACAGCACTGAGAAAGCATGTCATGCATCTAGAATCTTGCTTATTGTTAAAGAAACTCCTATCCCCATATTACCTAAATTGGCAGTTATACATTCCTGGTCATTTTTTTTTCCTATTTAGATTATCCAAGATTTATAATTGGAATCACACTAAAAATACAAAACCAGAAAAGACCATACAAGAAGAAGCTGGGATCTCCCTCAACATCAGGTATTTCCAGAAGCATTATTTGTGAATTATATTGTGTTTAAATCACTACACCATGCCCTGCATGTAGAAATGTCTAAATATATGTCAAATATTATAGATAAAAGGAATTGTAACCAAGATCTGCATTTAAACCTGATGATTGATTGCAGCAAAAAAATTTAAAAGCTCTTAAACATATCATTAGCTTAACCCATCTCCAACTACAGGTAAATCTGTGTTCATGGCCTTTAGCTTTCTGAAACATTGTAATGTAATTGCCTCCTTCAAAGCTCATCTAAATGATCTGACAATGTAAGTACATATCACAGAAATCAATCCACATTTTTCCCTTATTTTAAATATCAGATTGTGAAAAACATAAAGATAACAGAAACCAGTAAGATTTCATTTAAATTCATAAATGTTACTGGACATAATGTTCCTCCAAAGCCAAAGAAGGAAGTCCAACTTCAAAATCACTCCTTTTATGCTCATCTACATTATACTATAAAGGAGGCTTTGACATTTATTCAAATAAAGATTTGTTGTAGTGAGATATTTAAGCTACTGGCATTTGTTTTCATGTTTAATTTTGCTCATCATGTTATCTCCAGTGCTGAACTGGAATTTCAGAATAAATGAAAAAAAAATGATACGCCATACAAAAATTACAGAATAGATAGGTAAAGCTAGTTTTGCCATTAGAAAACTTGTCCTCTTCTGAAGTTAGTCACTAAATTCACCTCCTGAGTTCACACATCAATCTTCAGGCTAACTGGCTACAGACAAAATAAAGTCTTCAAGAAACCTGGAGACTTTAAGGGTCATGGCAACATAAAGACCGATGCCATCCCAGTATTTCTCCATCCACTATTCTCATATTATTAAGACAGAAAGGCTTTGCATTCAGCTATAGATGAAGAGCATCAAGCTTACAGATCTAGCAGCTCTCAAATGTTGGGAAGGGGAAATGAAGGGTTTGGAAAATTTGGAAAGCAGGAAGATTATTGTCATTTCAATTTTGGTTATTAAACCCTTTCCTTGAGCAAATGACCTGGCTTTACATCATGCAAAACATAAAATACGCATAAATCAGAATCCGTATGTTTGAAAATTCTTTTAAAACCAAAATTGGAAATATATTAATCATAAATACAATCAAAAGATAATGCAAATATAAAATGAAGTAACACTTTATGTACCAGAATAGATGCATATATACAAAATAGGAATGTTATGAAAATATGCATGTATTTATACAAAAGAAGTTACATAGCAATTCCAGAAAGCCTTGTATCACTGTTTATGGATATTATAAACTCTCATAATAGGAATAATAAACTTATAATCCAACTTTTTCATTTCCTATATTCTAAGCCTTGGGACATGTTTCAGTGTGACTTTATGTATGTGAGAGAGAGAGGGAAGGAAGTGAGAGAAATAGATGGAGAGGATAAGGTATGGGGAATTTCTGCTTAAAGCTACTTCTCTGATGAATGACAGAAGACAGTAAGAGGACAGAGAATGGACTGTCTGATTACAGTGTATTCAATATTTATAGCCAAAACTATTCACTATCAAATGGAGGATTTATTTTCATTCATTACGTTTAATTATTTTGAGAAATACATATGTGTATTGTTCAAAATATTAATTGACAAATGTAAGGAATTATAAATAAAAGCCTTTTTTTTTTTTTACCTAGAAATCAATTTACCAAGAAATTTAAATTTCTAAAGAATCATGAATTAATGTGTTATTATTATGCCTCTTTTGAACTAGAACTCATAAATATTTCTTATATTGATTTTTTTTAGTGTACCTCTATTATGATGATAATATTATTTTAGTAGTGATTCTCACAGTAAGTATTCTGAGGCTTAACACTCTTGCTTGGCCCCTTTCTATCCTCCCAATAAAGGACTAAACTTATTCATTTATGTTTTTTGTTCAACACCTACTTATGGATAGACATTGTTCTAGGCATTGCATAAACACCAATGGGGGTAAAAATGGATAAAATTTCTCATCTCATGGCTGTTACATATTGTGGTGAAAAAAATAAAATAAACGTAAAAAATTCCAGGGGTGGCTATTATTAAAAGAAGAAATAAAGAAGGATATAGGGTATACTGTTGCATATTTATAGATTGGTGAATACTTAGCTGGTAATAAAACAGTGGAGAAGATACCTGAATAAATTAAGGAAATAAGCCATGACAAATCTGGGGAAAGAGATTTCCAGGGGTCAGGGGTGAGTAATTTTTTCTTTTAACAACTGTTTTAAGCACTTTTATACTTATTGGAATGCAGAATAAGTTTAATTTCATTTACTCATTTTTTAATGTTTTCTCTTCTTTATTACACTATTTAGTGTACTTTAAACAATTATTTTCTGATATTTAAGAAAATTTGTATATTTGTTCCACTGTCTTTTAAAACAATAATTTAATATCATACACTTAGTTGCCTTTAACTTTACAAAGCCTCATTTGGGTCCTTAGTATCAGCAAAAATAAAATAGTTTCTAAAATATTCCTCTCTCTCCTTTTCCTTCCTTTATCATCAATTTTGGTGAATAATTTTATCCTCATCTTTATTCCTGTATTATTAAATATGAGAAGCTTTTACTATTTGTTTTATCAACTTTCAATATGCCTTCACTGCAACCTACAAACTACATAGCTGCTGCACAGCTTATTCTCTCTCATTTTCTTCAGATTCTTTCCTGACAATTCAATTCTTGCTTTACATCTTTCCTTGTCTGTTCATTGCCTCTCTTTGTCTGGTCACAATTTTCTAAATTCTTGCATGTCTGTTTCATGACATTCTCTTTTTAAGAGAATTTTATTGCTTTACTAAGGATTTTTTTGTTTCTAAATCAAGTTTGAAATTTAATCATGATGTAGCTCTGCTATTTGTTAATTTTTTGGTGAACTTATTACTTCTGCTAAGCAGTGTGCTCCTTTTTTTATTTTAGATTTTCTTATGTTATTTTGTAAGGACACTGCATTTTCATATGGCATTGGACTTCATTTTCCAGACATCATCATGTGGGTCCTCTGGGAGTATGGAGGTTGGCAGCTTTCCTGGTTTCTCCTTTCTATTGCAGTGCTGTGTACATTCCTGGAGTCATCTCCACCACTGACTTCTTACCATCCCCTGACCCCTAGCCATGCCTGGGATGGTGATGCCCTCAGTTTTGTCAGTGCTGCTCTGTTAGCCATTTCATCTCCCCTCCATAATATCTCCACACTTGTCTCTACATTATTCCCCTGATTGCTCCCTGCCTCATTGTCTATCAGACTTTCCACAGCAGTTTACCCTTGTGAGGGGTTACTTTCCTTTTAGGGGGAAGTTCATTCCTAATATTTTGTGACATTTCCACCACCAGTGGCCCCCCTATATCCTGGCATTCCCTTCAGGACCTTCTGAACACAATCTGGGTTTTCTGCACAATTCTGATGAGTCTCAGTCTCTGCTTTTTCCTGTATATGTAATTTAAAGTTGGCGGGTTTCTTTGTCTCCTCTTTTAATGAAGGTATCACATTGGCTTTCCTTTATCATAAATTTCTCTGCTAGTTTACTCTGTATTCTAAGAATAGAAGTGGACAGATAAAGAATTGCAGATGTTCTAAAGTCTCCTATCAACACCTAGAACTTCCTAATTTATATATGAAAAAATTTTCTGTCTTCTTTGGAGAATTAGATGACCTGGGTAAAGAGTTCACTTGGTTATCAGTTAGGAGGCTCCAGGAAGGTCCAACCAGAAGATGGTGGTGAATAGGACAGGACAGTGGTAGAGAAGGTTATGAGACTTGGCAAACTAAACACCCACATGCACACATACATATGTGTATATATGTGTGTACATTATTTCATAAGAAATCTCTTTAATCTTACTGCTTTCTTAGTACATGATTAGTTAGTGGGCACATGCAGTGCTTGGATTCTCAGTGGTGATTGTTTTGCGTTATCTACATTTATGAGCAAAACTAGTAACTAATAACATAGAGCATGAACAAAGTGCTTATGAGACTAAATATTGTTTCATATTTCTTCTTTCTCTTAAATGATCCAAGTACAAATGGAGAAGACTTTTTCAAATGTTTCTTTGCTCAGTGAGGAATTTTGCACTATTTTGTTTCTTCATTGCCTTAGAAAGTAGTCTTTAATTCCAAATCTCTGACCATGGAGAATTTTATGTATAGTTGTACTAATATATGAGAATATACATTTTCATTATCTATGATTACAAGTGGCAAATATTATGGCAATGATACCCAATGACTACAGGAGACTATTTGTAATTTTTCTTTGTCATTTCGTTTACTTTTGTCTCATTTATTTTTATTTAATTTTTGATATAATTTTACATACATACATACACAATTTTAGCTATGGGGTAATATTTACACAGGTTTTATTTTACATATTCTGAATCATATTTTGGTTAGACATCTGGCAATATAACTTTCATTTTTCCTTTAGGATACTGATAAACATTTATGTAAATATAAAATAAATTATTTGCATAGAAAAGAAAAAGGGATCATTTGCTTCAATGAATAAATAAATAATATTAATGTATAGATATATAAGTGTAAAAATGGGCAAAGTACAGAAATAAAGAAAGAGAAATAATAAATACAAATAAAAATAGATATAATCACCTTAAAAATAATATTAAAACTGATTTTCAACAATTACACTAAAAGTATAATAAGGAATTTTTTAAAAATCAATTTTATTTGATACATATTAATAAAACATACATTTTTTGAGAATTTGTGATTTAACAAAACAATTTGGCATACCATACATGATTCCCAGACATTGTCCCTTCAGCAACACCTCACATTATTGTGACAAATTTGTTACAAATGATGAATGAACATCTTCATAATATTAATGCTGCCTCTAGTGCATAGCTCATATTTGGTGTGTTTTTATGCTTTTGATATAAGCAAATCTAAAACGAAATTTGGTATTTTGCTATAAATATTGCATGTGTACACATATATGTGTGTATCTCAAATTACGATAAATTCAAAACTAGACATTTATTTTAAGAAATATCGATGATTTGATTTTTCACCACCTATTTAATGTGTTATGCCCTTTAAATTAATAAATATAAGCATTTGTTAGGCATACAACTTGTCAGTTAAGATACAGATGATAAGAAAGGTAGTTGATGGTGAAATGCCAGTCTTTTAAATGTCACTAAGCTGTTCGTCCCAGTACACCAAGAGGTTGACAATGATCTTATTTGAACAAAGATATAAATAAATGCTAATTTCCCATTTATATTTTTCTTTACTTTTTATATATTGTATACTAAGATATGATTTGTTCAACATAAATTTTCAAAAATAATGGGCAAGTGACTAAGCAGCATTTAAACTTGTTTAAAAATAATATTCCATGTGTGGGTCTTAAAATTACAGAGATGAGAAACTTTAGTGGAATTAGCTATTAAAAAAAAAAAAAGAGCTTAACAACCTACTTCTCTAACTCTTTCAAAATATTCAAACCATTTAATTGAGAGAGGATAATCTGAAAAAAAAATGGAAAAAGATAAAAATGAAGCGAAGGAGGTAAGAAATGAAGGAGAAATGGCACAATGCTTGGATGACACATTTCTCTGAGCATTTAATGAAAAATGTCAGGTCATCATACCCAAACATCCAACTCTGTATGATGGTAATGCCAGTGTCCAAGAGAAGTGGATATCCGGTTGATGTTACTTCTATTTTCTTGTACTTCTCCAGTCCCTTCTTCCCAAGACAAACCCTTCAGAGATACCCTTCTCTGCCACTTCACTCCAAACACCTCATGATACCAGGACTACCAATACCTAAACTGAACTCTCTCCACACAGACTCAAGGTGTCATTTATACCAATGCTGCCTTCATACCTGTGTGTTGGTAATTAAAATATTTATGATTCAAAACTAGTTTTTAAATTAAAATTCATAAAATAGAGTCTCAAAAATGAACACAAGTAAATCTACACAGAAGCCCCTGTTAGAGGAAAACTGAAGGTACATACCATTCTTATTTGAATTATGGATGGAATCATAATTCCAAAATATATGATGTTTATATTTTTGTTGCACCTGTTAGAAAAAGTAAGATCTTATTCAATAAAATTGGAAGGGGGTGATATTCCCTGCAAAAATAATGTATGTTTAGGAAAGTGTGATAGGTTGTTACAAAACGACAGTGTGGTATACAAGGAATATAATCATACAGGAAACAATTGGGGCTCACCAATGCTGACCTCATCAACCTCTTTCCCTAGAATATTAGTCCTTTCACAAACTGAAAATTGCAAGACAATGGAGGAAACCAACAGTAGCTCTCAAAAGGGATTTCTTCTTCTGGGATTTTCAGATCAACCCCAGCTTGAGAGAATCCTCTTTGTCATTATTTTGCTCTTCTACATCTTGAAATTTCTCGGGAATACTGCTATCATATTGATTTCGTGTCTGGACCCCAAACTCCATACACCAATGTACTTTTTCCTCAGGAACCTTTCTTGTGTGGACATCTGCTTCACCACCAGTGTGGCCCTTCAGTTGCTGTTTACCATGAACAAGAAAGACAAGACCATGAGCTATGGTGGATGTGTGGCCCAACTTTATTTGGCCATGGGGTTAGGTTCATGTGAGTGTATCCTCTTGGCAGTCATGGCCTATGACTGCTATGCTGCTGTCTGTCAGCCTTTACACTATACATCCATTATGCATCCTCAGTTGTGTGCATTCCTGGCTGGCATAACATGGCTCAGTGGCCTCATCACCTCCCTAATTCAGTGTTCCCTTTCTTTGCAGCTGCCTCTGTGTTGTCACAACAAACTGGATCACATCTTCTGTGAGGTACCAGTGCTCATCAAACTGGCCTATGTGGACACAACTTTCAATGAGGGAGAGCTCTTTGTTGCCAGTGTGCTCTTTCTCATTGCCCCTGTGTCACTCATCTTAGTCTCCTATGGCTTTATCACCTAAGATGTGCTCAGGATCAAATCAGCTGCAGGACGTCAAAAGGCCTTTGGGACCTGCTTCTCCCACCTGGCTGTGGTCACCATTTTCTATAGAACCATCATCTTCATGTATCTTCAGCCAGCCAAAAGTAGCTCCAAAATCCAGGGGAAGTTTGTCTCCCTTTTCTACACAGTAGTCACCCCACTCTTAAACCCCATTATCTATACTCTGAGAAACAAAAATTTGAAAAGGGCCATAAGGACACTGCTAATGGGAAAAGCTCTTGGGTCAGAAAGGTTATGAGCTATAAGAATAGATTTAGAAGTTTATCCTAGGGCCATGGATTATTTGTTCTAGATGCTTTTATTTTGTACAATGCCACCAAGAAGAGTAAATGGTCAGGAACTCTACAAGGGACTAAAATACTTGAGTCACAATGGTTTTACATTCTTCTCCATGGTCCTTCTCATGAATCCCAGAATTTTTTGCTGTATCTACAAAAAACACGTTGTTCTTCTTCAACCATGACTTAATTTTCATTTCCCCACTCTTTATCACTGGAGTACTGGTTCTACCACTAATCATCTATATATTTCTAAAGACTCAACTAAAATACTACCTGCTCTCTATAGCTTTCTTAAGCTACCATCTCTCTCACCTCTGAAAAAAAATCTATTGTTTCATAATATATGTGTTTTTAGCACATTATACATACCTCTCTTTCTACTTGTTGAGATTTATTACATGTGCCAACCATATTGAAATTTTAAATGGCTATTCTCCCACATCAGATTAAAGCACATAATAGAAAAGTCTTGCTCTATTGGCTCTTTTAAAACATGAGAAACAAAATTTAAGTCAGAGTTATGAAACCTGATACCCCACTTCCACAAAATTATAGGATTGAAATAATAATTCTATTATTTTGGTAAAGTAATCGAATACATGAGAGTTCTTTAAGCAGTCTTTTAGACTCATTATTCCTCTTTTTTTGTGATAAGTTTAAAAGCTTTGTAAAAGTGACATACCATAATTATGAATGAAACAATTTAAAGTGATTGCTTTTGGCCTTAACTTCTGTAACAAGAGGATTTACTTGTTCTTCTTCACAGGTTAATTGTTAATTGCTTTTATAATTTGAGAAGTAAGTTAGTAAAACTACCATGCTTACCATACAGAAATCCCATACATTGCCCCTCCACCACAATACCTTGCTGTGACACATTTGTTACAAATGATGAGGGAATATCTTCATAATATTACTGCTTCCTATAGCCCATAGCTTATATTTGCTGTGTTTTCCCACAAACCATCCTATTATTAACACCATGTATTAGTATTATATATTTGTTATATCTCATAAGGGAATGTTCTCATATTTGTACTGTTAACAACAGTCCATTGTTCACCTCAGGGTACCTTAAATTTTGAAATATGAATCTCATATACAAACTCATTTTATTTCTAATATTTGTATATTTCTTTCCAGAATAGAAAAAAAAATAAACAAAACATGAAGACTTCAGAAGCACATTGACTACAACTACATTCTTGCATTTGATCAGAATCTTAAAACCTAGTCCACACCCTCGCCGTTTTTTTTTCTTTTTCTCTCCTCTCTCCTCAATTACAGGGGAATTCATGACTCTGTCAACTTGAAATATTTCAATAGAATTTGACAGTTAGAAGGAAATTGATTTAGCATGCAATCTTAGTTTGACTTCCATATTCTCATTACAATACCCTTAAGAACTTGCACATCACTGGAAATAAAGAATAAAATAGAGGGATAGAAATTGGGTTGCCTTTCAAATGATGACTGATAGAAAGAAAACAACTATGGCTCATTCTAAAACCCACCTTTGAAACATAATATCATAACCCCTCTACTAATGTTAAGAAAGAAACTTTAGAACTTCCTCTACTGACATCTGTACACTAGAGGCAAAATGGCTACATGCAACAGATAAAAAGGCATCAGAATAATTTCTTGAATGACTCAGAGATGCCTCTTTAAATATATCCTGTCTAATTTACACCTCTTAAACACCCATTTAGCAACTAAAATACTGAATACCCAATTTAGCAAGACCAAAACAAGTATAAGTCCAGTTGAATTTGTATTCTAGGATATTCTTAGGTGATTTCCCCTCAGTAATTGAAGAAAGATGTGGGGAACTACCTAGAACATGCTAATGGATGGGCAGTTTCATTTACACCAAAGAGAGAGCTTCTACAGGAAAATCTCACACTTATCAATGCATCAATTCCTCATACCTAGGAAAGCATGGCATAGGGAAGAACATACTTTCTTCAGAGTCTTAATCAATTTAAGTGAAATATTGCCTCTATAACACAAAAGGTGACAGATAGAAAAGCAAAAAAGAAAAAAAATTCCAGATGAAATGACAGTTAGGTTCAAAGTAAAAATATATATGAAGGAAGAAAAACTATGAACTAAAAAAAAGTCAAAGTTAAAATTAAAACCCATTTAATGGTAATATGGAACAGAGCTGCCTTTGGAGAAAAACAATTTAACAAATATAACAAATAATTGCTAACTTAGTTCAGAAGAAAATTATAGACAGAATAAAAGAAGAAAATAAAGATGCTAAACTCTACATGAAGATATAAAAGTCATTTCCTCCAAAATGAAATGAGAAAACTTAGAAAAGGAACAAGAAATATATAAAAAATTAAACAAATTTTTTAACTGTAAATAAAAAGGAAATACATTTGAAAAATCTTATTTTCCATTTTTAACGTTTACTTTTTCTATGGTAATATATTTATATTACCTTTGTAATAATAGTGCATTTATAATTGCATACTTTATTTTTAAATTAATTAAGACTGTGAGCATTACTATTGTGATTGAATAATCTCCAAAAACATCAAAAATTGAGTAAGCATTTTTTCTACAATTGGATATTTTGGATGTTCCCTTTTTCTCTTATGATAAATTGCTTAATTGAGGATATACGTACATACAGTCATTACCTGTAAGAGTTGGAGAAATACAAAATTAACAAATATGTTAATAGTACAAAATGTTAGTATCAGAAAAAGAAAGCACTATACTAAGTAATGGAGACTAGACACAGAACACTACACATTGCATAATTCCAATATTATAAAATGTAAATATAAATCAATTTATAAAAATGAAAGAAGATTAGTGATTATGTAGGTCTTAGGAAGGAATGTTAATGAGTGTGGGGTCTTTCTTTTTGAAGTATGAAATTGTTTTAAAATTTTTGAAATGATGAATGCACAACATTGTGATTATACTAAAAGCTATTAATTATACACTTTGGATAGAATACCCAGAAACAGCAGTGATATACATTGGGGGAAGCATGGAGAGATTGAGAGGTGAGGAATTTTCTTTACTTCTCTGTTTTTCCTTTATTATTATTATTTCTGAAATAATGAAAATGTTCTAATGATTAAAGTGATGAATGCAAAACTATGTGATTATAGTAAATACCATAGATTGAACAATTTGGATTAACTATATGTTTATTAATATATATCAATAAATTGATTTTTAAAAGAGAAATATATAGTACAAAAGGTAAATCATAATGTAAATCATTGAACATGGTTAGTAGTAATGCTTCAATATTTGTACATCAATTGTGAAAAATGTACAATCCACATGTGAAATGTTATTAATAGGGGAAAGGGGAAAAGGAGAGGATGTTGGGTATATGGGAATCCCCTATATACTGTATGTGACTTTTCTGTAACCTAAAGCTTCGCTGAAGATAAAATGAAAAAAAAAAAAGACACTATGGGATTAAATAGAAGAAAATGTCACTGTACATACAAGACAACAGATTTACTACAATGAAAGACAAAATGTCAAAAAGTTAATTTTATTTATTTTACTTTTTATTTTTTCAAATTTGAAAAAAATTTTTTGAATTTATTTTTTAATTTAAAAACTATCATTATTATTTCATTTTCTTATTAAATGTATTTGATTATTTTGTTGGCTTCATTTTTGAAGAAGTTTTGGAATTCAGAAGGGCTACAACTCTGGCACTGGAGAATCATTGGTGTGACTTGTCATTGATGGGGGATGCATGGGAGGAGGTTCACCTGGGGCATTCCTATAAGGCATAGGTGTTCAAGCGTTCATGGGACATTGTCACAGTGGGAGGAGATCCAAACAATAACTGAAAAAATATCAAATTCCCGTCCTGGGGAACTCTGCCTCATTCTCTAATGGGGCAGCAAGAATCTCCAAAGTGCAGAAGCAGTGACTAGTAAGGAGGATGGACCATAAATGGGCCCTTGATATTGAACACTGTACTTATGAACCTTTACTTTTGAAATTGAAACAGCCTAGTATTATAGGTTGCCTTAGAGTTACTTTCTGAGAGCCTCTTTGTTGTTAAATGTGGCCTTACTCTAAGCCAAACTCAGTATTTTTTATTTTTAAAGAAGCTTTAGATTACACATTACATAAAAAGTATAGGGGACTCCCATATACCCCAGCCTTCCCCTCCCACACTTTCCCACATTAACATTTTTCATTAGTGTGGTACATTTTTACAATTGATGAATACATATTGAAGTATTGCTACAAATCATGGACTATAGTTTACATTATAGTTTACACTTAGCACCACACAATTTTATAGGTTTGAGAAAATGTATAATGGCCTTTATCCATTATTGCAATGTCATGCAGGGCAATTCCAATGTCTCCAAAATGCCCCCATCTTACCCTTATTTTTCCCGATCCTTCCTCTCAGAATCTTTGATGGCCACTGCCTTTATAAAAGTGAAACAAGTTCTTCCACTGCTAGAATAATAATGTATATAATAGATTAATAATAGAATAATAGCATCTACTTTAGACAATTGTTCATTCCCCAAACTTGAGAATTTTGCATGGTGATACCCACTCTGTTTCTAATGAAAGCGGACTTAGATCCCATGGCACAGATTGATGGAACTATCTTGCTTGCAGTTGCAGACACTCTCTTTTCCTTGGGATAGGCATTGTCCATCATCATGTACTTGTTAGTTGTCCTGAATGAGTACAAGGAATGGAGAGTAGGTGTTGGCTGCAACTCTGATGAGATGAAGAGCTCAACTGGCATATGAACAAGCCAAAAATTTAAGCCTCTGGGACATATATTTAACAAGTATATTGTTAATTATATGTTCAAATAAAAAGGGCAGAAGAGCCAGTGTAGGGACATTATAAGTGGGTCTAACTCTTTTACATTGTGAGGGCATAAATCCAAAAGTAAGGCACACTGACAGGGTGTCAAATTCCTGAGATTGTCAGCCATGTTTACAGTCTCTAAGTGTCTCTAGAGCCCTCAGGTGCCACTGTTTGAGGCACTGTTTACTGTTGCAGTCAATGAGATCCTGCTGAGACATGCATAAGCATGATCTCTGGAATGACCTCCCAATTCATTTTGAAATCTCTTAGCCATACAAACTAATTTGTATTTAATATTTCCCCTTTATGGTCAAGGTCCTTTTCCAGATGCATCACTAGTCAGCATTTGGTAATAATCCCTCTGTACCAGGGAGGCTCATCCCCAGATTTCTTAAGCTATGCAGGGGGGAAGGTAGTGAATCTACAGGCTGAGTTTGATGTAGAGAGAGAAGCCTCATTTGAGCAACAAGGAGGCTCTCAGGAGGTAAATCTTAGGCAACCTATAATACTAGGCTAAGTTTCAATTTCACAAGACAAGGCACATAATTATGAACATCAATATCAAGGGCCTGGCATAATGGTCTATTGCCCTTTTTTAGGCACCGTCTGTGTACTCAGGAGATTCTTGCCTCTGTATTAGAGAAAGAATCAGGACTTCCCAGGATGGAATTCAATTTTTTTTTGGTTATTGTGTGGGTTTCCACCCACCAAGACAATGACCATGAATAACTGAATATATTCATATGTCTTAGAAGCATGTTCCAGGTGAACCCTTCCCACTACATGCCCCCACCTTGCCACAGTGATCTTCCTTTTCCACAGTTGTGACACTTCTAAAATTCAAAACCTCCCCTCAAACATAGCCAAAACACAAATGCACAACATTGTGAAAGTTTAAGTGAATCTACACTGAATTATATAACTAAATGTGGTTAATGGGGGAAATTTTGGGTTGTATATACCTGTAGCAAATTGATATTGTTTATGAATTCCAAAAAGAGATATTGGGTTATGTTTGTGAACTGGCCTGTCCCTCTGGGCATATTAGATTATAGTGGCTTCAGAGATTTCACTTTTACTTGATTAAATAATGATTAAGGCTTTGATTGGACCTCATCTGTAGGACATTGAGTCTTTGCCCCGTTGGTGGGTGGGGACTCACAAGGAAACCACACCACAGAGAAGGGAGGTTGGAGTTTTTGAGCTGGAGCCTGGGAAGTAAGCACACAGAAGATCAGAGCAGCTGAGTCCAGAAAGAAACAAGCCCCAGGAAGAGAGGAACCCAGGAAGCCTGAACTCTTGGCAGATGTCAGCAGCCATCTTGCTCCAACACATGGCAACAGACTTTGGTAAGGGAAGTAACTTATGGTTTGTGACCTGGTAACTGTAACTTTCCACCTCAAATAAATACCCTTTATAAAAGCCAACAGATTTCTGGTATTTTGCATCAATACCCCTTTGGCTGACTAATACAATATCTTACTGAAATTAAAATTTAAAAATTTAACCAAGAAAGTTAATAATAAAATAAGAGTAATAAAATAAAAATAAAAATAAAATAAAAAATATTCATCGTGTCTTTCATCACTGTAAGATCTGTTATCTTTTATGTAGAGGGACAATTTCTTCCATATGTTCCCACAGTATCTTACTATTTTTTGCTTTATCTTCAATGAAACTTTAGGTTACAGACAAGTCACATAGAAAATATGGAGGATTCCTATATACTCAATGCCCTCCCCCTCTCTCACTTTCACCCGTTAATAACATTTTACAATGGACACTACATTTATTACAATTGATGTACAAATTTTGAAGCATTGCTATTAACCATGGTCACATTTTGCACCATACATTTTTATAGGTTTTGACAAAATTTAAGACGGCCTGCTTCTATTATTACAAGATTATGCAGAACAATACCAATGCCCAAAAATGCCCTATGTTCCTATTGGCAACAGTATAAATCCATATATCATTGTGCAATTTATTTTGGCACTTAGATTAAAAATTATAAATATTTCTATAACACTTACATCAAATGCAAGATGCTTATTTCATTTTTTTCCACAAGTTATAAATTATTCCTGGAATCAAGCACCAAGGGGGAGTGAGAATGGGATTGCAGTATGCACACAGTTGCATATGGAATCATTCTCAGGGAAGGCAACAGGAGAGACCAAAATGTGCAATGAGAACCCATCCCTAGGGTAGGCCCAGCCCTCAATTTATATTTCTACTTCCTCCTGACATGCAAAAAATATATAACAAAAAATTCCCCTACTCAAAATGATCTATATAAATTTTTATTATTCATTCAGGAGATAATACAGTATCTACAAAAATAGCTATTTATTATAACACTACATCCTTGATCATACTTTGTATTTTAAATTTCTTTTATACTTTTCAAAACTTAGAGCTGCATCATTTAATGTTATCAAATAACTGAATATTACTCATGAAGCTTTCTCTTCTCTCTGTAATTCTCTTCTATGATTGCCCATATTAGCTAGAGATTTGAATTCAATCTCTTTTTAATGTCACCTATTATGCAACTAGTATTCTAAGCTAAAACAATATTGACAAGTTGATATTGACATTCTATCCAAGATCAAGGTATAATTTTCAAAATTTTAAAGTCTGCTTTTTTCCCTCCACTAGTGGAATATATATGATATTGGAACAAATATTAAATAATTGTTCTAATAAAACATGCATATAGCCCTCTGATTATAGAGTTATGGTATGGCAGTCATATGATTTGCCCAATCATATTTTGGCATGCTTTACAGAAAATAGTACCAGACAGAGTCTATGATTCCATAAATTCTTCATGCCATCCTGCTAGAGATAAAATTATTGTCTTCAAGAACATAAGTTTCTCTGAGGGCAGGATGGTATCAGATTTGTATCCCTAATCTATCAATAATTGACTGTTGTCCATTCTCAATACAAAATGTTGATTATTTTTCTATCATCACCACATTCTACCCTCATTTCTTCAACAAAAACCCTCAATTGCTCATATCCTTGCCACCATTCAAGGACAGGACATGGTCTCTTACCTGTTTCCATGGCCCAAATTGTCCTGAAAAAATAAAAATATTAAAAATAAATCCACTCCTACCAAAAAGACAAGTTGAGGTGGTTTGAAGGAGTATGTACCCAAGAAAAGTATGTTCTTAAAGTAAATTCATTCTTCTGTGTATGGACCTATTTTAAATAGGAACTTTTCCTGAGGATGTTCTTTACTAAAGACATGACACACCTCACAATGGGTAAGTCTGAATCCTCTTATTTGAGTTCTTTATAAGAGAATGAAATTCAGATGAAGACAAGAGAAAGGCATGGAAGCAAGTAGATGAAAGCAATAATGACAGGAGGAGAAAGGAGAGACATGCATATTCCATTAAGTGCCTTGCCATGTGATAGAGGAGTCCAGGATTGATAGCTGGAAAATGTGCTTATTGAAATCTCTCAACTTAAGAAGCTTTGAAAATTCTAAAATTGAATGTACTGATTTTCTATGCATCTAACTTTAGAAACTTACTCTTTGCATTTAGTTCCCTGAAAAATATTAACCAGACTTTCTCAGTTTTGCTTACCAGAAAAATGTAACATTTTAAAGCAAAACCAAACAGAATGGTGTAAATCTATAACTTTCCCAGGGACAAAAATTTGATATCCTTGAACAGTTGTTTAAGAACAGAAATGTGAATATAAACTGTGGTTTATTAGCTGCTGAACTCAAGGACAAGTTGGATGTGCTTGAGACAACAAAGAACTGAAAATTTGCATATACCCTCCTCACAAGACACCTGGCATCACTTTTTCTTTCACTGGTTTTTCTTCTCAACTACCCATTTTCTTTTTTTCCTGTAGAAAACCCCAGGCTCCCATTTTCACTTTGAACTGGTTTTGGGAAGATTCCCCCAGTTCCCTGCTTGGGAACTCAAGACAAACCACCTTCTCACTAAAAGACAGGTTTTTCCTTTGTAGTGTGGGATTGGGTGAGCCTGTCTATTGGAAACAGACAAATTGTCTTTAAGGTAACAATTTGGTGACTTTGGCTTCCCTGAAACCTTCAGCTTCAAGCCTAGCACGTGTCTGGGTATTTCCCTGAAGTACCATAGCTGGAGGTTCTAGGTGAAGTTTCTGCCATGGGCAGGCACTGGATAGTTCATTTGAAGCTCAATCTGGGCTATTCCTTGTGCTAGGTAAGTGTGAAAATTCTCTCTTCTGATCTTTGCTTACTTTTACTTTGTTGATCTGCTCATTCAGAGAAGACTGTTAAATTTGTTTTATCAATCTGCTCACATTGAGATTGTTGGATTGGCTTTATCAGTCTGCTCATGCCAAGGGGACTATTTAATTTTAAGTTAATCTGAGTTAATGCATATGGACCTGGTGGGTTTGAATCCTATTATAGGTGATTTCAGATTTGGGGCTCTCCTGTTGACTATGTGTATTTGCATTTTGTATTTTGAAGTTGGGGAATCGGTTGATTTTTAAGAACTCCTATTCTTTTGTTCTGTCTTTGTAATTTCTGTTGATGTTGCCTAGCCATGGGAAACTCTCAGGATGTGCTAGTTTTATCTCCTCTGGGTTGTATTTTGAATAGTCTAAATTTGTTGGAGACCCCCTTAAGAAAAAGGAAATGATTTTCTATTGCAATATTGCCTGTCCAAAGTATATACTGGATAACAGTGAAACCTAACATAAAAATGAGTCTTTAAATTTCAATACTATCTTGCAATTGAATTTGCTTTTTAAAAGAAATCAAAATAGGTAAAGTTTAACTGCTAGAGAAAAAGAAAACCTTAGCAACATTAATGTTCTAACTTTTGTTTCCATGTTAACTCTAACTAGATCTGGATAGCCACATTAAAACAATTGGTGCTCTCAAAGTTTAGTAACTTTTAAAATGGTTAACTCTATGAAAGTAAAAGAAAAAAAGTTATATTTGCATATGACCAAATTGAATTATTATTCTGGCAACTTTCTTAATTTTTTTAAAATTTAGAAATCAATTTATTTACCGATTTTATCTTTTCTTAAAGTACATTTCAGTTAACAAAGATATTTACATGGGTATACATGGGAATTCATCCCAGTTATTTTACAGTTTATACTTACAAACCACACCCTAAGTCTTCTGTCAAAGTCACACTGGATGTAACTATTGACTGAAAAGGGCCTGATGACCAGGCTATTTACACATACACAGTAAATGGGTTTATTTTTTCATGTCTGCACATTACAGTACACACAAGGATGCTGAGCCTCCCATAGAATGCTTTGCAATGTGTTTACCAAGAAGACTTTGCAAAGTCCAGAAGGATAAGCTATTAAACATGGGTTAATTAAAACAACAGTACCTCCTTTACATCAGTTTACATTTTTTTCTTCACATTTTTATAATACAAAGACAATTTATTGAATTATTCCATAACCAGTTCAAGATAATTTGTAAATATGTAAGTTACTACAATTTGCATTAAACATCATTGTAGTTTCTACCATTTCCTTTTTGAATAATAATATTTTATTCACTAGTATTCTAGTACTATGTACGTTTGAACTTCTTGCAGAGAAGTTATGAGTCTCTAATGCTGTTCTACAGAAATTATTTTGTGAGTACACACTTAATTCAAGTATTGCAAAAAGCTAAGGCCACTTTTTTTCAAGACAAGATACTGAACAAAATTGTTTTTATCAATAGACCACAACACTCTTGTAAACAATGAAATCTCTTTTGAAAGATAATTTATCAGAGACCTGTAGTCACAGGAGTTTAGGTAAAAGAAAAGCAAATTACCTTCCTTATGAACTACTTTTGAGCTCTCCCCAGTTTTCCCTAGAGTAAAACTTCCTTTTTAGACTTGAAATGGGAATCTATACCCTGTACTTATTTAACCCAGAGTTAGGTATCCTGGATAACACAAATTATTTTGGACTCAGAAATAAATCTGGACTATTGTTGGTTTACTACTACGTTCTGATGGTGCTATTCTAAAAGATATTACTACTGATTAAAGATCTTTTTCTTAGAGGAATTATTAAGAGTGAAAGAGAACAGGAGTGGGCTGGGGAGAAGGAATACAGATTAAAAAGAGGAAACATTAAGATTTTTGGTTAAGAGGCAGACCTTGATTAGAAATATCCCAATATTGAATGAGTGGCTGGATAGCCACATTTATCATTCCTAATTCTAAAATTAAACCCATTTTCAATTATATATATAAATAGCTAAAATAATGAATTTGCTAATTATACATTCTTCTGTGAGTGTGTGTGTTTGCTACCAAACTATGGATAATCATTTCTAGGAAGGAGTAAGACCAATCTGTTCCTGCTTCTCATATGGAACTGAGGTTTCCTAAGATAATAAAGACAGTGGGGAAATGTTAGGACACTTACTGCCACATTCTTGGTGGCAATTTTTATTAGGGGACTCTTAAGTCCAGATCATTGATTCCATAGACTTATATTATTATTTTTTTCCATTTCTGGAATCATAATGTCATGAGGAATAAAGATATCTTTCTTAGTAAAATTTGATTTTAAGCTCAAATAATGAGGATGTAGAAAAACAACCTATATTCCTATTATAATATTTTCTTATTAGTTTATAAAAAATTTACAGCACCTGTAAATTTCAGTATCATAAGGACAATGTGATCCTACATACAGAGAAGGATATAGACAAGATATTTTTGTCTTCCAAAAACAAACATTTTGAAAGAAAAGCCTTTGTTTTTCCTCAGCCACATGAAAATAATATTCCACACTACTGGTTAAAATGCCAAGAAACCCTTGCTTGTTTTAGTCAATTTGCTTATTATGGCTATAGGACTACAGCTCAACACTGAAAACCCAGAAGAAATCCTGGTACTATATCAATCTTAGCATTTCTGCAAACCAGGTCACATTTCAGTGCTTTCCTTATTTGTCAAGAGCTATCATGCCAGTCATTGGGCAAAATGCAAATATTCCAATGATTATTTCACTAAGTTTCTCATAATGACAAGCCAAACCCAAAGAGAAGTGGAAGCATGCATAGTGAAAATTTTGAAATGAAAAGTCAAGTTTGGAGGAAAGATGCAGAGATGAATGAACATGCACACTTAAAGACTATGCCATTTTTGGAGTATTTAAAAACATATTTTGAAGCTATAACATTCTAGGATATTTGCAAATATGTATCCAGTGGATTTCTTATATCATGTTTCTAAACAGGAACTTCAATATTAAGGCATTTGCATTCATGCCTAAGATAATCCACATTCTTCTAGATTACTTGAAGAGGGATAGCATTATTGAGAGAAACCAGTCAAGAAGGCAATGTACTGAGGTCCCAGAAGGAATTCCATATTCTCCAATTTAGTAGCTGGAGTCTATATAATTTTTTTTTTCAGAATAAGATAATAGTTGTGAAAAGTAATGCTGCAAGAGAGGCAGAATTAGATTTGACATTGTCTTTAAATCATTTTACTCTCTTCCTGCTACTGCAGGTGATCTGGGAAAAGCTCATCTTCTTTTCACTGAATTAAACTTAATTCTTCAGTATGTGTATGAGTTTATTCAAACCATAGGTTTCCTGTACGAAGAGTATGAACCATTGAAACTTCAAGACAGAACTTTAACTATTACAAGAAGAATCTTTTACTTTTGAATATGGACACACATTTTCAACTTAATAATTTATCTTAAATTAAATTTAAAAATTGTGCTTAGTGCAAAATAAGCACACAAACAATAGACAGTATCTTTATGTCTTTGGTGCACACACTCATTTCCTACATCATTCAAGTAACAGTGTCTCTGATTTCTTGTGGAGAGATGGGAGTTGAAGGTTTGAAGGCCAAAATGAATTATTTTCACTTTTGCCATGCCTGGATGCCTGAGATGGTCCTGAGCATTTGATTCTGGGAGCAGCTTGTAGAGGTACAGAATGAGTAAGAAAAGTTCAGGGGTAAAACAAGGGATGGAAGAACCAGCCCTGCATCTGTCCTTTGAGCCCAGTCTTCAGTGGGGGCATGTCTTTGTTTTATGCCCATATAGAGAAAACTGAAAGTAATGCAAAGGTTTGACATTCTTTAAATGGTGCTCAGATTACAAGGCTACCATTTACTTCTGTTAACCGGACAGTCCATTTGGTGCTGCTAAACTGCAATAATAAAGAAAGTGATCTTCAAAAAGAAATGAACTCCAGAAGGTGATATAGGCACACAATATTAAACTTGCCTATTTAGAAGTGGTTAAGAGCTTAATGCTGTTTAGAGACTATAATGTCCAATTTTGACTTTTATTGTATAGGACAACAATAAATTCAAAAATGATATGATACATATATCTTTATAACTTCTCTTGCTTGACTTCAGACTTGAGGAAGTGATACCCTAGTCTAAGCTAAGAGGTAAGCCTGGTATTTTCAGCCGTCATCTGAGACCTAGCATTTATAATATGTGTCAACATCAGGAGTAAAACCAAAAATAATCAGTTAAACCAGTGGGCATTGACTGTAATACCAGATATACCTTACTGCCCATGAACTCTAAACCAGCAGTCTTTATGTATAGCTACAAGGTCCGGAAACACTCTTGTTATGATAGAGATGGGGTATATATCAGGAGGCAGAAAGGCCCAGGACTCATTTGTTGTTTAAAAGAAATCAAAATAGGTATATTGTAATTGCTGGAGAAGAATTAAAACTTAGCAACATTAATGTTCTATGTTCTGTTTCCATGTTAATTCTAATTAGATCTGGATATGGTAATTGTATGTAATAAGAGATTTGCTTAGAGACATTTTCCAAAATCATTTTGGTAGCTTAAGATTGAAAGATATAAAAAGTTTCTTTTTTTTTTATTAAGGAAAAAGAAAGCAATCTTGTCTTAAGATAAAATGACTGGTAATTAAGAAAAAGGAAAATGTGGCACAAAATTGAAATGAATATAGAAAGTGCAGGTGTATGGAATAGGAATTTTTTTGTGGTCAAAATTAGGTAAGATTTGATGGGTTTATCTATAAAGTTTTAAAAGCCTCCATATCAATATTATAATCAATATCTGTTAAAGTGACAAATTTTCTTAAATCATTAGACTGTTTGGTAAAAGAATATACAATTTTTCTCCTGAATAATTGATATACAAAGAAGAAAGTCTGTTTTATCAAAAGAGCTTCTTGTAATTTAACCTTATGGTGTCCTTGGTTGTTTAGGAAAAACAAGTCTCACTTTTAAAGGAACAGAATGTTCAAACCTAACAACATTTGTCATTTTGCTTTCTCAAAGTCAGGCTCTCTTGTGCATTTAAACTGGCCCGAACACCATGTATGTGGGCTCTCCATTTGAGTAA